>ML663575.1:4756164-4793129 GCA_007570785.1 Antilocapra americana | reverse complement strand
AGAGGGTTCCCTTTTCTCCACATCCTCTCCAGCATTTATTGCTTGTAGACTTTTGGATGGCAGCCATTCTGACTGGTGTAAAGTGGTACCTCATTGTGGTTTTGATTTGCATTTCTCTGATAATGAGTGATGTTGAGCATCTTTTCATGTGTTTGTTAGCCATTTTTATATCTTCTTTGGAGAAATGTCTGTTAAGTTCTTTGGCCCACTTTTTAATTGGGTTGGACAAACAGCTCATGAGACTTAATAGTACCAAAACAAATGATCCAATCAAAAATGGGCAATAGACCTAAACAGACATTTCTCCAAAGAAGACATACAGATATATGGCCAAGAGGCACATGAAAAGATGTTCAACATCGCTAATTATTAGAAAAATGCAAATCAAAAGTACAATGAGATACTGACTCACACCAGTCAAAATGGCCATCATCAAAAAATCTGCAAATGATAAATGCTGGAGAGGATGTGCAGACACGGGACTCCTCCTACACTGTTGGTGGGAATGTAAATGGTGCAGCCCTAGAAAACAGTATGGAGGTTCCTTAAAAAACTAAAAATAGAGTTACCATATGACCTTGCGAGCTGATCAAGCTGGAATCAAGATTCCTCAGAGAAATATCAATAACCTTAGATATGCAGATGACACCACCTTTATGGCAGAAAGTGAAGAAGAACTAAAGAGCCTCTTGATGAAAGTGAGAGTGAAAAAATTGGCTTAAAGCTCAACATTCAGAAAACTAAGATCATGGCATCAGGTCCCATCACTTGATGGCAAATAGATGGGGAAACAGTGAAACAGTGGCTGACTTTATTTATTTATTTATTTTTGGCTCCAAAATCGCTGCAGATGGTGACTGCAGCCATGAAATTAAAAGACTCTTACTTCTTGGGAGGAAATTTATGGCCAATCTAGATAGCATATTAAAAAGCAGAGATATTACTTTGCCAACAAAGGTCCGTCTAGTCAAGGCTATGGTTTTTCTAGTAGTCATGTATGGATGTGAGAGTTGGACTATAAACAAAGCTGAGCCCTGAAGAATTGATGCTTTTGAACTGTGGTGCTGGAGAAGACTCTTGAAAGTCCCTTGGACTGCAAAGAGATCCAACCAGTCCATCCTAAAGAAGGTCAGTCCTAAATATTCATTGGAAGGACTGATGTTGAAGCTGAAACTCCAGTGCTTTGGGCACCTGATGCGAAGAGCTGACTTATTTGAAAAGACTGGGATGCTGGGAAAGATTGAAGGCAGGAGGAGAAGGGGATGACAGAGGATGAGATGGTTGGATGGCATCACTGACTCAGTGGACATGAAAGTGAAGTTGCTTAGTCGTGTCCGACTCTTTGCAACCCCGTGGACTGTAGCCTACCAGGCTCCTCAGTCCATGGAATTTTCCAGGCAAGAGTACTGGAGTGGGTTGCCATTTCCTTCTCTAGGGATCTTCCCAACCCAGGGATTGTGGGCAGATGCTTTACCATCTGAGCCACCAAGGAAGCCAGTGGACATGAGTTTGGGTCAACTCCAGGAGTTGGTCATGCACAGGGAAGCCTGGTGTGCTGCAGTCCATGGGGTCGCAAAGAGTCAGACATGACTGAGCGACTGAACTGAACTGAACTGAACTGATGACCTGGCAGTCCCTCTCCTGGGCATATATCCAGAGAAAATATGGCCTGAAAGGATACGTACAGCCCAATGTTCATTACGGTAGTGTTTACAATAGCCAAGACATGGAGGCAACCTAAATGTCCAAGGACAGAGGAATGGATAAAGAAGATGTGGTACATATATATATATAGTGGAGTATTACTCAGCCATTAAAAAGGGAGGGAAAGGATAGTTAGGGAGTTTGAGATGAACAGGTACACATTGCCATATTTAAAATGGTTAACCAACAAGGACATACTGTATAGCACAGAGAACTCTGCTCCATGTTATGTGGCAGCCTGAATGGGAGGGGAGTTTGGGAGAGAATGGATACATGTTTATGTATGGCTGAGTCCCCTTGCTGTCCACTTGAAACTACCACAACATTGTTAATTGGTTGTATGCCAATATAAAATTAGAAGTTTAAAAGAAGAAAAAATAAAATACTTAACTAAAAATAAATAAATAAAAAGTATATGAATGTGGATCCAGCTGGGTGAGGGGGCATCTCACAAGGCAGAACTGTTGTGTTCTCCAGGAAGTAGGTGCAGACCTGGCAAGGTCTGAACCAACCCCTCTGACCATCTGAGGAGAAACGTCTAGTCCCAATCTTGCTCCATCCTTGGTTGGATGTGAACTCAACTTGACCCTGAGGAGTCAAAGTTGGAGGCTGTAAGCATGACCCAGGGCTAGATGAAAATGGGGCCTCTTGGTTCAAAATTACTAAGAAATTAGAGATGGTGACAGCAGGGCATTCGGCCAAGCATGGGGCCTTCTGAGAATGGGCTGAGCCAGGGAGTGGGTCATGTGGCTATGAAGACAGTCCTGGCTCAGCCAACCACACTGCTTGCTCCTGCATGTGTCCTTTCTTGAAGGGGGTCTGAGCAGTTCACCCCACATCTGCTGCAGGTCACAGGAGGAGATCACTCTGTTCCCGGCTCTAAAATACATGCCGTCATTTAGGACCAATTCAGTTAGGAATTGGTGCTGCTGATGGAACATGGCTAGAGAAGAGGCAGATGTTCCCAGAAGTGCTGTTTTCTTCAACTTTTGGAGGAAGGAACTGAGAGAAGCCAGCAGAAGGAACTGAGAGGAAACTGGCCAACGCCCACTGCAGGAGAGATGAGACCACCGTTCGCTTTGACTGCAGCATGGATCTCCACCCCACTCCCAGCCTCTCAGTCAGAGTCCTCTTGGCTGGTCCTCCTGGAGGCTGTGGGCTGCCATGTATGTAAAAAGACCGTGGACTGGGGACTTCAATGGCAGAAACTTCTCACAGTTCTGGAAGCTGGAAACCTGAGATGGGGTACAGCTTGGTCAGGTTTTGGTGAGAGGCCTCTTCCTGACTTGTAGACAGCTGTCTTCTTACTGTGTCCTCAGCCTGGCAAGAGAGACAGAGACATAGAGAGAGAGAGAGATACAGACAGAGACACACAGAGAGAGACACAGAGAGAGAGAGCAGCCTCTCTGACATCCCTTCTAACAAGGGCTCTAATCCCACCACGAGGGCCCCACCCTCATGATCTAATGACCTCCTGTCTCCAAATACCATCAGGTTAGGGATTAGGATTTCAACACATGAATTTTCAGAGTGTAGCTTGAAGCAACCCACCAACCACCAGTGGGCTCATGATTTTCCCTAAAGTTCCCCCATCCCCCTTTCCTCCACCCCCCCCACTCCCACCCCCGCCACAGCCAGCTGCTCAGAGGTGAACTTCTGGGGGATCCGAGCCTGTTTCTCAGGAACATACTTCTAGTCGCTGCCTTTGTTTTACAGACTCAGGTGCAGGGAAGTCCTGTAGCGGTAGCTTAGGCCACACAGCCTGGTGCTAGAACCCACTTTTCTTACCCTGCAGCCAAGAAAGGTGGAGTTGCACAGAGCTGGGGCCCTGGTTGCTCCTCCTGACTCCTCATGTAGGGGCAGTGAGAGACCCCAGCTGACTGCTCTCTTTTGCAGCAGGAGTTGTACAATGTTTCAGGCTGCCACCTGCACCCCCTCCACCCCCGCCCCCCTGCTGCTGTGAGGCCACAGCCACCAGTTCCTTTGAGCGGACAAAGGAGCTTGAGTTCCAGGCAAATAAAATTCCATATTCCACCTTAAGCAGCCTTCACAGGATGTGTGTGCAAAGGAAATGCACGTGGCTTAAACTGCTCCTTTACCAAAGGGGATGCTAGCAAGTGGCAACAGTGATTAGAAACACAAGCATCAGACTGTGGGAAACTGCCCTAAAATAGTATCCTTCTCTGACCCCCCTGATGGGAGATCGGTGTGCTGGCAGAGCAGTCTCTCCTTCCCCTTTTGTGCAAGCAGGGAACAGCCAGACCCAAATCTGGGGGAATTTACATCCCAGGGCCCTGCTGTGTAGGGGCTCTGGGCTGACCTGTGGGTGTCCACCCCAGGTACCAGCCTCAGCAGACCCATCGTGAACAGGGGTGAGTGCCAGGCCAAGGGAGTTTCATTTCTAAGCATCTCATGATGGTGGAAAGAGAAGACATGAATTCTATTCCTGAATCTTCCATGAACTGTGTGACTTTGGGCAAGTCATTGCATCCCCCTGGGAGTGTTCCCTCATCCATAAAAGGTTACTTATTGGTTCATTCCTTCTCTCCTAAACCCCCAAAAAGCTATTAAGCACTTACTGTGCACCTGGCCCGAGGATAGGCTCCAGGGACTGGAGACAAGTAAGTCAGGGCTGTGAACTTCAGGAGCGTGTGTAAACTGCATCACTACCAAGGTTCCTCATCCTGCTCAATGTCTAATCCACTCCCTTGGCATTTGATCTCGCAGCTGCTCTCACTAAAGAGGTGAGGGAAGAGTCTATTTTCCCAGTCCTCGATAGAATTATCACATAGAATGTGGTGGGAATGACAGGGTGCCAATTCTGAGCATGCCCTGGCACATTTCCTTCCTGCCCTCTGTTACTGTCATGAGAGGGCACGCCCCCCGATTCCAGGAGGAAGATGAGATGCACAGAGCAGAACCGTGCCAGCTGCAGCTCACCCAGACCCAGCCAACCCCCAGTTAACTCAGACACAGACGCCAACCGAGCCAAGGTTAGTGGAGCCCCTAGCCCAGACCAGCCTGTTCCCAGCTGACCTGTTTGGTTCACAGCATTGTTGTGGCCATAGTCAGCTGCTCAGAGCACTCAGGCAAGCAGACATTTCAACACAATGGGATGAATACTTGGAAGACAGGGACTGATGAGGAGGTGGAGTGGGTTGGGTAAGTACGATGGCATTTAGCTCCACCTGGGACTCAGAGAAGGGTCAAGGAGGAGATAAAACCTTCACTAAGCCCTGAAGGGTGAGTAGAACGCAAAAGGAGTGGACTAGATGGAGGGTCAAAAACTGGTTGCTTGAAATGTGAATACATTACAGTTAATTTCCTTTGACCTGCATAGTATTTTGAAATTTTTAAAATTAGCTGTTAACATTTAAAAATGGGAAGATTTCTTATTAAAACTCAGATTTTACCATTCCCCCCAAATTTGGAAAACCTGGTGATACTGGGTCTGCTTTCTCGCTTGGCAAAAAATGTCTTGGAGGTAAGCAGTGCATGCCTCTTTAGAAAGGATGTCCTCTCTGTTCCCTGTGGTCCCTTGTCACCCCACCTCACTCATTCTGAGACTTCCTACTCCCACAGACCTGAGTCTTCACCTCCTGGACCAGGCAGTCTTCCTGGTCCCTGATGGTTCAGGGATTGGAGGCAGGAGAAGAAGGGGATGTCAGATTTGGATGGGTGGTGGGTTGGGTGGATGACAGACAGGTTGGGTGGCATCACCAACTTGATGGACATGAGTTGAGCAAACTCTGGGAGATGGTGAAGGACAGGGAAGTCTGGCATGCTGCAGTCCATGGAATTGCAGAGAGTCGGACATGACCGAGTGACTGAACTACTGATGGTTCAGTTTCGCTTATTCCCTTGACTCTGTCCAGCCAAGGTTGTCCCATCTATCCTGCTTCTCCCCAGGGATATATCTTTTTGTTTCCAGGATTTTGAATCAGTCTTTTTAATATGCATTTATTCTTTCTGGTATCATTAAAAAAATTAAAATGTTAATTTTGAGGTAATTGTAGATTCACCTGCAGTTATAAGAAATAACACAGAGAAAGCTCATGTGCCCTTTATCTGGTTTCCCCCCATGAGAACACCTTGCAAAGTTATGGTCCAATATTACAGTCAGGATACTGATATCAGTGGAACCCACCCCCCCTTCTGGTTTAGATTTCCCAATTTTTCTTGTCCTTGATTCTGTTTATATTTAGTTCTGTGCAATTTTATCACATGTGTAGGCTTGTGAACCCACCAGCCCACTTATGATACAGAGCATTTCCACCACCACAAAGATCTCTTGTGTTTCCCTTTTATAGAAATTCCCATTGCTCTCCTATGCCCTTCCCCTCATCACCAACAAATCCTTAACTCTTGGTAAATACTAGTCTGGTCTCCATTTTTATCATGAAATTGCACAGACCTTTTTTTTTTTATTCCACTCTATAGTTTCCTGGAGATTCCTCCAAATTGGTGTGTATATCAATAATTCTTTTTATTATAAGCATGTTCCATGGTATGGATATACCACAGTTTGCACACCTGTGGAAGGACATCTGGGATATTTCTAAATTTTGGCTCTTATGAATAAAGCTGCTATGAACATTCACACACAGATTTTTGTATGAACATAAATTTTCATAACTCTGGGATAAATGCCTGAGAGTACACTTTCTGGATCATTGGGTTGTGGATTACTGTGTTTGGTTTTATTAGAAGCTATCAAACTGTTTCTCAGTTTGGATGTATCATTTCACATTCCTACCAGCAATGTGTGGGTGGTCCAGTTTCTCCATGTCATTGCCAGCATGTGGTACTGTCACTCTTTCATTTTCACTGTTCTGATGGTTTTGCAGTGGTAGCTTACTGTGGTTTTGATTCACCTTCCCTGCTGGCTAAGATGTGGGGGCATCTTTTCATCATGTGCCTTCAAAACTTGGTTCCATCTGTACGTCCTCTTTGGTGAACTGTCTGCTTTAAAGGGAGCAGGTGGCTTGATTCAGCTCCTGGAATCAAACTGGCTGAAGTCTTCCTACATTCATTGGCCCTAAAAGCCATAATCCTAGGCAGCAAGAGGCACTTTCTTTTCAGGGAGCCTGCAGGGAAGCCCCACACTCGCTCCTGTCTTCAAGCAGTGAACTTGGTGTCTTGTGTCAGAACAATTTTGTCCCCTTTGGAGCACCTTTATTCCAAGGATCCTAGCCAGAATGTCCAAGACTGTGCCTGGCTAACTTCATCCTGAAAACATTCCCTCTGTTGTCTGGGGCTGTCTGATTTCTTCACTCCACAGCCCCGAGTCTTTGTTTTTCAGGAGAACATTGATGTCAGCTCAGCCTTCTGCTGATGTGTGTTGTGTGGGTTCTGTGCCTGACAACCCTTTGGGTGATGGATGGCCAGATGGAGGGAGGCTCTGCAGAGAGGGCAGGAGTTAGGTGGGCTCCTGTGAGTGGACACGGTAGGGACCCTGTCTGTATCCTCTCAGCCCACCCATGGGACCCTGCAGACATTCTTTTTTGTTTTTTAACTTTTTAAAATGGCTTCCCTAGTGGCTCAGATGGTAAAGAATCACCTGCAATGTCACACACCAGGGTTCCATCCCTGGGCTGGGAAGATCCCCTGGAGAAGGGAACAGCAATCCACTTTTGCCTGGAGAATCCCATGGACAGAGGAGCCTGGCGGGCTACAGTCCATGGATTGCGAAGAGTCGGACACAACTGGGTGACTAACACTTTCACATCTATGTATTTATTTATTTTTATTGTTTGGCTACACTGCGCAGCATGTGAGATCTTAGATCCGACCAGGGATCAAACTAGTTCCCCTGCAATGGAAGCATGGAGTCCTAATCATTGGACCACCAAGGAAGTCCCAGACATGAGTCTTTGAAAACTGTCCCAGTGATTAAAGATCCAAAACTACTTATCCAAAGTACATTTTTCTCCAAGCCAGAATGTTAAGGCTGTGG
This sequence comes from Antilocapra americana, assembly GCA_007570785.1. NCBI lineage: Eukaryota > Metazoa > Chordata > Mammalia > Artiodactyla > Antilocapridae > Antilocapra > Antilocapra americana. Next base: position 4,785,469 of record ML663575.1, on the reverse strand, counting down.
AGACTCAAAGGTGATTGACCACACATGGCTTTGGACCTCTTTGAGTCTGGCTGTCATTGGACTATCTGGGTAGCAGGGACTAGCCAGCATGATGGAAAAGCAAGACAAGTCTTGAAGGGCTTTGCAAACAGTAACACATCAGCCTTAGCCAGTTATGACCCTTCATATTTTGACCTAATGGCTCGACTTTGGAATCTCCTGTCTATGAGTGTGGCTCTGCCACATGAAGTAATTTCACATTTCACTCAATTCCTCCCATAATGATCTTATGAGGGGGGACTCATGTAAAACCCACTTCAGTTCAGTTCAGTCACTCAGTCATGTCCAAATCTTTGCGACCCCATGGACTGCAGCATCCCTGTCCTTCACCATCTCCCGGAGCTTACTCAAACTCATGTCCATCTAGTCGGTGATGCCATCCAACCATCTCATCCTGTTGTCCCCTTCTCCTCCTGTCTCCAGTCCTTCCCAGCATCAGGATCTTTTCAAATGAGTCAGTTCTTCACAGCAAGTGGCCAAAGTATTGGAGTTTCAGCTTCAGCATCAGTCCTTCCAATGAATATTCAGGACTGATTACCTTTAGGATGGACTGGTTGGATCTCCTTGCAGTTCAAGGGACCCTCAAGAGCCTTCTCCAACACCACAGTTCAAAAGCATCAATTCTTCAGCACTCAGCTTTCTTCACCATCCAACCCTCACATCCATACATGACTACTGGAAAAACCATAGCTTTGACTAGACAGACCTTTGTTGGCTAAGTAATGTCTCTGCTTTTTAATATGCTGTCTAGATTGGTCATAGCTTTTCTTCCAAGGAGCAAGCATCTTTTAATTTCATGGCAGCAGTCACCATCTGCAGTGATTTTGAAGCCCCCTAAAAAAAGTCTCTCACTAAGTGGGTTGCTAACACCCACTTAGCAACTGGAAAACCAGACTCGGGGTTGGTGAATAACTCAGCACCATTCACAATCTAATGGGCATCGTGCCCAAATTGAGGTTCTGCAACTACAGTTTTTTCCTCAACTCTGCATGTCTCCTTGTGTTTGTGCTGTTTCGAGGATGCTGTGGTGGGCATTCTTCACTCACCTTTTGAGAGAGCTGTACTCTCCGGTCTTGCAGTGGAATGACCTTTGGGGCTGATGATAGATGTCCAGTCTGTCCTAATTATCCAAGGATTCTGTACCTTGAATTTGCCTATTTACTACAATAGGTTTGTGGTTCCAGAAGTCAGTACTCACCCACATTTGTGGTCATTCGAAGGCATGTGTGGTGCAGCTCCTCCTGGCTAAGGGCAAATGAGGCAATGCCCTGCCCGCTTGTTTCAGCTCCTAGACGGTAAACACTGCCCTTCTCTCTGTGTGTTCAGTGCCACACCTCGTACATTTTGTTGGTGATTTCAGTACCTTGGGCTGAAATGCTGTCTGTCTTCCTACGCTCAGGAGGCTGTGCTGTGTCTTGTGGAGAAAAGGCGTATGTCAGATGAGCTTTGGTGGGGCGTGAGTGATCACACTGTGGGCTGTGAGTTCAAGGCTAATGAGTCAACTGTATGTATCAGATAAGGTGTCCTGAGATAGCAACACACACAGAACCATGTTATGTGTTGACTGGCTGGTGGCATTGTTGGGACCAGAGGCTCGTGGGAACCTAAGCGTGTATTTTACTCCAGAGTAGGGATGCAGGATTCATGGTGTCAGTGTTTGTCATGACTTTGCAGGATGACAGTTCGACTTCAACATTTTTCTATATTAATTATACCACCAAGGGAGTTTTATTTTTTTAATTAAAAAATGTTTTTATTGTTGGAGTATAATTGCTTTACAGTGTTGTGTTAGTTTCTGCCGTACAATCAGCTATACCTGTACGTATTTCCCCGCCCTCTTGCCCTTCCCTCCCCATCCCCCACCATCCCATCCTTCTCGGTCATCACAGAGCCCTGAACTGAGCTCCCTGTGCTCAACAGCAGCTTCCCACTAGCTCTCTGTTTTACACATGATATATGCGTGCATGCATGCTAAGTTGCTTCAGTTGTGTTTGACTCTGTCCAGGTGAGAATACTGAACTGGGTTGCATGCCCTTCTCCAGGGGATCTTCCCGACCCAGGGATTGAACCCACATCTCTTGTGTCTCCTGCATTGGCAGGTGAGTTCTTTACCACTAGCACCACCTGGGAAGCCTGATAGTGTATATATGTCAACGCTCATCTCCCAATTCATCCCACCTTCTCCACATGTCCGTTCTCTACATCTGCATCTCTATTCCTGCCTTGCAAATAGGTTCATCGGTACCATTTGTCTAGATTCCATATACATGCATTAAAACTCCCTTTGCTCAGTCTACACCCAGACCAAATAAATTAGCCTCTCTGGCAGGGATACCCAGTGATGGCGGACTTAAAAGCCAGTGTCCGCTGTCACTGATAAACACACAAGGAGGGGCGACAGGACAATCCCAACCTCATGTGATAGCTATAAATAGTTGCTCATTTCATCTAAATGTTTTCTTTTGTGTTCTTTTATTCAGTACTTTACTCTTTACCTTTATATATGCTTTGTGCATGTGAACACATAGAGACAATGGGAAACAAGAGTTGCTTACCTGGAAGGCAGATGACAAGAATCACCCCCTGCCCCAGCAATCTGCAGCTCTTGTGCCATCTCGGGCTTGGGTGTGAGGATGAAAGCAAACAGGTGCTTGGTCAACACGAATAAAGAAGGACCTAGGGGCTTCCCTGAATGTCTCAGCACCTGTGATCTTGAGCAAAGGCAGGGGAATTGTAGCGCTCTGACCAGCGCTGCTGCAGGAAACCAAGGCGAGGATTGATTTCCAAATGCAGAGGAGCAGCTCCTTGACACAGGGAAACCTGTGTCTCCTCCTCTCAAGGTAGTCTGCACAGACTTAGACAAGAAGATCAAGTGTGCCCTGTCCAAAGAGGATTAGCTCTGGTGTTGAAATTATTACCATCATTCTGGTTAAACGGTTAGCCTCTGAAACCCACCTCTCAGTGACCAAGACTGTCAGGAGCTGCAGAAGGCACTTACTCTGCCTGGGCCTCTGTCACCAGCTTCCCAGCCTGGAGGCAAATACCCAGATATTTGAAGGTGTCTGTGATCCTCGTGTACTTGCCTCCAGGGCGGGAAGCTCTAGCCAGTAGTACTCAGAGTTGAACTAGAAATTGCCAAAGGGGGTGTCTGAATTATTCAGTGGTTCTCAGACCATAGCAACAGCATCACCAGGGAACTTGTTAGACATGCCAGTGTTCAAGCCCCACCACAGTAGGGTTGCCAGATAACCTTCAGGATGCCCCAGTTAAATGAGTTGTTGTTGTTCAGTTGATCAGTCGCTCAGTCATGTCCAACTCTTTACGACCCCATGGATTGCAGCACGCCAGGCTTCCTTGTCCTTCACCACCTCCCAGAGTATGCATAAACTCAGGTGCATCAAATTAGTGAGGCCATTCAACCATCTCATCCTCTGCTGTCCCCTTCTTCTGCCTTCAGTCTTTCCCAGCATTAGGGTCTTTCCCAATGAGTCGGGATAATTTCATTGGAATAATAATGAAATTAAATGAGAACTTCAGATAAATGAGAATGATTATTTTAGTTTAAGTATGTCTCATGTGCTATTTGGGATTAAGTACTAAAGAAATGATTACTTAGCTCAAATGCAAATCTAAAGTCATATATTTTTGTTAACAAATCTGGTAACCATATACCCCAGACCTATAGAATCTGAAACTCGAGGCTTGGGACCCAGCAAAGTGTATTTCAAGGAACCTTCCAGGTGATTCTGATGCAGACTAAAGCTTAACAATCATTGCCCTAGTGTCAGCTTCCTGTTTCATTTAGTTGATCTAGGAAAGGATTGCTTCTATTCCACTCCTATCTCAGTGGTTGGGTTTTACTAGCAAGAAATATCTGAGATCTAAGCCCAACTTGTGTCTCAATTTGGGACTGAATGACTCATTACCTCTGTTCCTCTGTCTCATGTTGGACAGGGCCCTGACTTTAGAGTCTCAAGAACGGACCTTCTCTCTAGACAGACTAGTGGTTTGAGGTACACAGGCCTGGTTTCTGGAGACTGTGCCCTTTGCAGTTTGCTGCTGCCTGGACCTCTGAACACACTGGTGCCCTGTGATGAGGCTGGGGTGCACACTTTTCTTCATTGTGGTCGCAGCACAGTAGAGGGTGGGTTTTCGTAACTCTAAGAGTCCACCAAAGGCTTACCTTACCTGGATGAGGGAACAGGTAACATGATGATGCCAGGCCAGGTCTCTTTCCCCTGCAGCAGCTGCAATTTCACTATAGGAACCCATTGTTACAGAAGATCTAGGCATCTTAGGTCCTGGGCAGCATAATTAGGGTCTGAGTAATGGTTAAGAATTCACCTGCAATGCAGGAGACCTAGGTTCAATCCCTGGGTTAGAAATATCCTTAGAGAAGGGAATGGCTTCCCATCAGGATTCTTGCCTGGAGAATCCCATGGACAGAAGAGCCTGTTGGGCTACAGTCCATGGGGTCCTAAAGAGTCAGATATGACTGAATGACTAACACTTTCATTTTCACAATGGTGATAACAGTTACAGTAACCAACATTCATTGAGCACCTACTGTATGCCAAGCATCATGCTAAGTACATTACATATAACATCTCATTGAATTTTCATAATAATGTTGTGAACTCAGGGCTATTTCCTTCATTTTAAGGTAAGGAAGCTGAGATTTAGCAAGGGCATATTATTTGCCCACAGTCTTGAAACTAGAAAATGGAAGGATTAAGATTTGAACCCCCTTTTATGTAACTCAGAGCTGTTACTCAAAACCATAACGTTCATTGATTTCCTTTTGGGAATCTGACATTAATTAAATGTCACCATGCTAAACGCCACATGTATTGGCCCATACTGAACTTGTACTATGTGTAGGCCCTGTGCCAAGTGCTGTGGGAATCAGAGATGCCTGACAGTCCCTGTACTGGGAACATACATGGGGGTGGGTGGAATAAAATGTTTGAAATAATAACCAGTGTCTCTCCCCAGTATATTTATCCTCCCTTCTGAGCCAGCCCTTTGTACTCTGAGAAGGACCTGGGCAGCAGAAAATATGAAAGAAGAATCTCTTATTGGCTCATGAGTTTTGGGGGTTAAGATACTTTGGGGGATGGGAAGGAAATCCAACATGGATAAAAAATTTAGGAAAACACTTCATGGAAGGAGAGGTGCCTTCCATTCTTCCCTTAGACATGGATTTTCAGAAGAGGAGGGAGGAAGAGGCGTGGATCACAGAGGGTGAGGGTTCTTGGCCCTGCCTCCTGGGTCATGTCCTAGGAGGTGATGGAGCCTCTGGATGGCTGTGTGGACTGTGAGAACAGGGAGGTCTTGGAGCCTGCTTCTAGGGAGAGGCCCAGAAAATCCCCAGGGTAGAAATGGCCCCATGAACATTTGGGCACACCAGGCTTTAGAGGCCCAAATGGACTTTCCTATACTTCAGCGTGACACAGTTTCAGAGGGTAAACTTTTATATATACCTAAAAAGGGCACCTGAAATAGCAACAAGAACTTGTAGATCTAAAGGAGCAACTGATGGGGATAAGGGGTGTCTCCATGGCAACATGCACAGTTTGATGTTTACCTGAGTGTCCTGCAAGTTGGAGAGATGACACCAAAGACAAGAAGATAGCCCCTTCCCCAGTAATGGCGCTGCTTTAACCTCTGAAACTTACATACAATATCCAGGGGAAAGGGGAAATGACTCCAAATTTACTGAGGTAATGTTTTTGCTGTCTAGGTTGAACGGGGACTTAAAGCAGAAATTAAAGCAAGTTATCGAAAAATAGAAACAGTGATCTGTTCAATTGTGCCAGGGAAAATCGGAAAAGCTTTCAAATTGGTGAGAAAGATCACTGAATATCCTGTCTAGGGCCACCCTTCCTGACTATCTCTGCTTTTTATTGTCTTAGAGCTCTCTTGCAGCTCTATAAGTTAAGTCAAACTATAGTAATTCAAATGATTCTTGCACAGAAATGTAAATAAATTTTGTCTGATGGAGGTGTAATTAATTATTGCTCAGCAGGCACTGGCCAGTTTTGTACTTCTTTGAAAATTCATTTTAGGATGTATAGTGTGACTGTTTTCTTCAATTCTCTTGTGAGCCAATTATATTGCAAAGATCTAGATATGCCAATTGAAAGAGTAAGATTTTCAGTGGATCAAAAAACAAGACCCAACTGTATGTTGTCTATAAGAAGTCCACCTTAAATATAAAGGTGTCTAAAGACTGAAAGTAAAAAGATGGAGAAAGATATATCATGCCAATATTGATCAAAGAAAAGTGGGAGTAGCTACATTAACTTCAGACAGAGTAGACTTCAGAGCTTCTAGTGGTAAAGAACCCACCTGCCAATGAAGGAGACATAAGAGATGTAGGTTTGATCCCTGGGCTTGGAAGATCCCCTGGAGGAGGACTTGGCAACCCACTCCACTATTTTTGCCTGGAGAATCCTATGGGCAGAGGAGCCCTGCGGGCTGCGGTCCATAGGATCGTAAAGAGTTGGACACGACTGAAACTGCTTAGCACATAGCACACACAGACTTCAGAGCATGGAAAATCATCAGGGATAAAAAAGTTTCCATAATAAAGAAGCAGTCAGTTCTCCAAGAAGACAGCAGTGTTTAATGTTTGGGTTGGGTTAAGTCACTCAGTCGTGTCCTACTCTTTGCAACCCCAGGGACTGTAACCTACCAGGCTCCTCTGTCCATGGGATTTTCCAGGCAAGAGTACTGGAGTGGGTTGCTGTGCCCTTTCCAGGGGATCTTCCCGACCCAGGCAGGGATTGAATCTGGGTCTCCCGCGTTGCAGGCAGATGCTTTAACTATCCGAGCCATCAGGCAAGCCGCATATAAAGAGAAAGCATCAAACTATGTGAGGCAATAACTGATAGAACTGCAAGGAGAACTAGACGAATCCACTGTTACAGGGAGAGTTGAACACCCTCCATCAGAAATGGACAGGTCTGCAAGGCAGAAAAACAGGGCGTGGTTAGAACCCAGTAGCAGCGTCAGTGAACTGGATACAGTGCCCTTTGTGCTCCATTTTATTCAGCACCAGCAGGACACACGTTCTTCTCAAGTTCATGGGGAACATTCATCAGTATAGACCACATGCTGGGCCGTAAAACACCCCTTAACAAATTTAAAGACTAGAAATGATACAGCGTGGGGTCTCAGACCACAGTGCCTTTAGGGTCAGGTTTGCCTTTTAGAAGTCTTTTTCGTCAGTGGAGATGGAGCATGGGAGGGACCCAGAGGCAGAGCAGCCAGGAAGAGGGGCCGAAAAGGTCCTGGGAGCCCTGGGGCGGGATGACAGGAGAGGGTGCAGCGGTCTCAGCGGGGAGGGGAGCTCTGGAGGTGGAGAGGTTGCAATGGCTTCACCTTAAAAAACAAGAAACAAAAACAGCAAGGGACTTCCCTGGTGGTCCAGCGGTTAAGAATCCGCCTGCCAGTATAGGGCACACTGGTATGATCCCTGGTCTGGGAAGATTCCACATGTCACAGAGCGACTCAGCCTGTGCACCACCACTCCTGCGCCCTTGCGCTGTGACTCCTGAAGCCCGTGTGCTTTGAGTCTGGGCCCTGCAACAAGAGAAGCCGCTGGAATGAGAAGCCCACACACCACAGCTAGGGAGTAGTCCCTGCTCACGGCAACTAGAGAAAGCCTGCAATGAAGACCCAGGGCAGCCAAAAATAAGTAAGTAAAGTAAAATGAACCACAGCAATGCCATGAGGTGGTTCCTGTTTTTTCTTTTGACTCAAAACTTTTGACACAACCTCAGATCTATAGAAAAGGTGTAAGAATATTTTTTTCTGACTATTTGAGCATGTTATGGACAGGCTATCCCTCTGCCCCTTTTTTCTTTAGACCCTAAAGTTTGGGGTATATTTCTCCAAAACCGCAGGAGACCTGGGTTCGATCCCAGGGTTGGGAAGATCCCCTAGAGATGGGAAAGGCTACCCACTCCAGTATTCTGGCCCAGAGAATTCCATGGACTGTATTATACAACCGAGGGACTTTCACTTTCACTTTATCCAAAGCTAAAAACCTCTTATAGAATCACCACCTCATTGTAAAAGTTGGGAAATTATATATTTATAAAATACTAGAATGTATATAGGCATCATTGCATTTCATCCTTTGTAGTAGAAAAAAAAAAAACAACAACCCTGGCTCTGACGCTGTAATCTGTTGTCAGTCCCTTAAACCTCTCGCAGTCAGGAACAGACTTCAGAAGTCTTGTGTTTCATCACCTTGACGTTTCGGAAGAGTGAAGGCCAATTATGCTGCAGGATGTTTCTCATTCTGAGTGTCTCTGATGTTTCCCCCGAGATGAAACTCGGGTTGTGCGTTCTCGGCAGGAGCCTGCAGACTGGTGGGTATGTTTTCTCAGGGTGCAACACCGGGAAGCAGCGACGTCGATCTGTCTCTTTACGAGAAGTTGCTGACTTTGATCACTCGGGTACGGTGCTGTCTGCCAGGCTTCTTCACTATAAAGTGGCTATTTCCCTCTTGCAATTCACATTCCCCCTGAAAGGGTTCTTTTTAACCCTCACTTTTCAGATGCCAACACTGATGCTTGGAGAAATGGAGTGACTTGTCCAGGTCAGGACAGCAAGAACTCGAGGTGAAGGTCCTGACCCTAGATCCCGCCTCTGTGTCTTCTCTTCTCGTGGCCGGACAATGTCAGCTCCTAAAACCTCCCCTGGGTACCCGAGGCTGCTGGCGCCTCAGCCATGTCCCCTCAGCCCACCTCTGGGTCCACCTGGGGGCTTCTCTGAGCCAAGTCCAAGATGCTTCCTCACCCAGCTGCTAGCTGGGAGCTGAGCTGTGTTGGTGGCCCCGTCAGCTTGGTGGAATCAGGGCGGTGGGTGTTTTAAATGACAGCTGTCCCCTGCCACCACCCCACTCCCATCCTGTCTGCTTTCCCCAGGGCCAGTGTCCCATGAGGACCCAGAAGAGATGCAGGACTTTCCTGCCTGGCCTGGACGTGACTCAGCATCTCTGCTGCCATCTGGCTTCCTGTCTGTCCAGGACTTCTGGTCGACCAGAGCCCCTGGGGTGAGGCCAGGGTGGGGGCGCACTTCTCCTCACCTCTTGGGGTGCTGCTGTGGGAACCGAGCTGCCGTGCTGTGAGGAAACCCAGTGGCCTGGGAGCGGCCAGGGGAGAGGAGCCAAGGCCACTGACCGCACCTGGCTGAGCTCCCAGCTGGCAGGAGCCCTGCCGGGGAACTGTGGGAGTGAGGTGTATAACAGGGGAAGCCCCATCCCCACTCCCACCCCTGCATGGAGCAGAGACAAGCTGTCCTGTGGCACCCTGTCCAGACTGCAGGTTTGTGAGCAACACAGTTGGCTGGTGGTTTATATATATGGGCTTCACTGGTAGCTCAGCTGGTAAAGAATCCGCCTGCAATGCAGGAGACCCCGGTTTGATCCCTGGGTTGGGAAGATCCACTGGAGAAGGGATGGGCTACCCACTCCGGTATTCTGGCCTGGAGAAGTCCATGGACTGTATAGTCCATAGGGTTGCAAAGAGTTGGACATGACTGAATGGCTTTCACATATTTTGTATATAATGTCGACCATGTCAAAATTCTTTATTGAATTTGTTACAACATGGCTTCTGTTTTATGTTTTGATTTTTTGGCCCCAAGGCATGGGGGATCATAGTTCTGCAATCATGGATGAAACCCACAACCCCTTCATTGAAAGGTGAAGTTCTAACCAACGGACGACCAGAGAATGCCCCTGACTGGTTAAGTCACTGTTTTGCTGAGCAACAACAGATAACCAGAGATTTATACTGAGAGAACCTCTTTCTGGGACTGGGCTCACCTGACAAGGCTCCCAGCTGCTCCCCTGGCTCCCCTGGCCTGGGATGTGTCAGACAGAGCACAAACCTCTCCTGCAGCTGCTGGGTGAGGAGGGTTCACCTGGAGACGACTTACCCTCCCGTTGCCATTCCTACCTGCTTCTCCCACAGGCTCTTTCTCCCTTGGAGCAGTGCTCAAAGGCTGCTGGAAAACACATCTGTCACAAAAATAACATTCTGCTTCCAGAGGAGGTCCCACCTCCTCCAGTGTCCCCACGAGGATCAAACAACTTAGATGGGCTCTAGGTCTTTTATAACAGGGCCTGGGCCGTGAGGCTTCTCTGCCAGCTTTCATGGTCGGGGACCATGTTTTCCCGCATCCTGGTGTTCCTGGCCGTGAAGCCGCCCCTCGGTGTTCATTCCTCTGCAGGGTGTGTGTTGTTCATGAATGTTGGGGGTGTGTTTCCAGGGCACAGTGAATTCTTTAGATCCCCACTCCCACACCCCAGAGGTGACTTGTACCAGCCATATCTGTCCTCTATGACCCCACCTCTCAGGGCCGGTGGATCTGATTGGGGTCTGTGGGTTCGGGGCAGGGACGCCGAGCCCAGACTGTGCAAGTATCTGTCTCTGAGGGTGGTGGGGACGGTCCGATGGCTTATGGAGAAGATGAGCCGCACACACACAGAAGGAGAAGCAGGGGCTGAGAGTGAGGAGGAATCCTGCCTGGGTCTCCAGGGCTCCAGCCCAGCCACTGTTGCTCAGGACTCCCTGGAACCTGATGCTGAGCCTCCTGTGTTACTGATGCTGGAGTCCACTTCTGCCATTTTCCACCTGTTGTCATGCACAGAACTGCTTTCCCAGAGTCACTTTCCTTGGTTTGTGATGTAAAATGGGCCTCAAGCCGTCATCTGGGACCAACTTGCTCGTGTTTGCTGAGCCCATGGCTAGGTTCAGTCAGACAGAGGTGAGCAGCACAGGGCCTGGCTCTGTGCTCCATCTGCCCAGTCCCCAAGAGTCTGTAGAGAGCTGCATTGTGGGAAGATCCTTCAACCCCTCAAAGGACAGGGTGCCATGGCAACAATGAATGCCAGGTCCCGCATGTACTTAATTTCCATGCTTTTAGTTCCAAAGGAGAAAATAAAAAAAAGCCACCTAAATTTGCTTTCTCCCTTCAAAGGTTATCTTCTATTGAGAGAAAAATAAAAACAAAGTCACAGAATTCTCTTTTGCAAGGTACCTTTGTGGACATAGTGACATTTAGAGTGGGTGGAGAGGTCCAAATAAAAATACAAAATATGAATAAGACTCTGAACTGATTGGATGAGGACCAAGTAATGCTTTTATTTCAGATTCCATCAATGCCAAGGACAGAGGTTGATTGACAAACTAATTCATTCCTCAAGCAAGCAGTTATCGACTTCCTGCTCTGTCCTAGGAGCCCAGGTCAGACAGAAGGCTGGTGAAGTCTCTTCTACCAGCAGCGTCAACAGAAATGTATGTACCTGCTGGCTCTTGCTAGGAGTTCAGAGAAGCAGGAGGAAGTGTAAGACACTGCTCGCTCCCTCTAGGACCTCATCATCCCAATAGGCCATGAAAACTTACATAAAATAATAATAAGCTGCAGCACAAAAACATGTTCCAAATTCACACAGGTGGTGCAGATGAGACCTATCTCTGGGACTCCCTATGGGCTGGGGTGACCTGGGAAGGCTTCCTGGAGGAGGTGAGTTTTGACTTGTCCCTTAAATGAGAGATTTTTGTTGGGCAGAGAGATAGAGGGAGGGTATTCCAAGGAGTGGGTGTTGAAGGGGACCTAGTCTGTCCATGTTTCAGCAGCTTGCTTGCCTGGCTCCTTGCCTGGGGAGCCAGGTTGGGTGTGGATTGTGGTGGCTCAGGGGCTGGACCTGACTCTTCAGGGAATGCAAAGCCATGACAAGTTTCAGAATCAAGAGTGGCACATAGGAAACTGGGCTCCGTAATGTTCAGCCCACTGGAAGTTGACAGCATGGCCAGAGCCACGTTGAGCCTGGATATCCTAGCTGGATGAGAAGCCCTGGTACTTTCATTAGGGGTAGAACCCTCTGTAAGTGATGTAATGATGAAAGCTGTAGTTGAGAGTCTGAAATGAATTCTCCCCCTGGGTCTGCAGGGCACAATTTTCTTCTGGGAGGCTGACTTTATTATTTGATGTGATGGGGTTCAGGACATGCTCCCCCAAAAGACTGCACCCTGGCATATGGACCCTCCCAAGCTGGAGGAATTAGAGAAATGGCAGAAGCAGGCAGGCTGCTCTGACCTCCCCACTCCACCCACCTTCCCTTCTTGCCTGAAATAGGTCAGAAAATTCCCATGTGAGAGATGCCCGTATTCTGCCAGGAGGAAGGCAGAAAAGGGAACCCGGGAGTCAAGAAATCAGCCCAGACAAACCTCATTGAGTTCACTCTCATCTTCCCACTTACTTCTTCACTGCATGCTGCCTCAGCCCAAAACTCTTGGTCTGGTCGATTCTTCACTGATGTGTTTTTCGTGAAGGCTCTCATGTACATGTGAACATTCAAAAAATGTGTTTAAATGTGCCTGCTTTTCTCCTGTTAACTTGTCTTTGTTAGTTTAACTTTTGGACCCAGCCAGCGACCCTATGAGAGTTGAGGAAAATGTTTTCCTCCCTTACTGACTCCAGTCCATTTTCAGAAACCCCAGGGACCACAGGCATGACCCAGGAGGCCCCAATGACCACAGCTATGACCTGGGAGGCTGTGGAAGAGCCCGTGAATGGCCTGAGCCAGGCCACTACTGTGTCCAAGAAATGGTGCTGGGCTGCGTCCGCCCACGGGGGAGACAAGGATAGATGTGTTACTCAGAGGACTTGGAAAATTCAGCTGTCGAAGCTTGCATACATATCTCGCGGTGTTGCAGGAGGTGTCATTGCCCTGTCCATCTGCCCTCCTGATCACGATTCTGGGTGTGCTAGGGGCCGCCTCCTGCCAGTACCTGCAGCTCTCCACCAGAGGGCGCTCTCTGGTGTGTTTGGTTAAGGTGGGCAGGTGGACATTAGCGTCCCCTGGATGATGGCATGTGATGGATACACACCTCATGTCCTCTTCCTTGCCCCAAAGACTGGACAGCTCTGTGCCCTGTTACACTGTATCCCTGACTGCTTGGTGTGATTGACCATTAGTTGTCCACGGGACGTCCTGATTCATCTCACTTTTTTTACTGAGTGTTTCCCTTCCTGGCCTACTATCCTGCTTCCTGTAGTGGGACCACCTTCCAAATAAGCTACTTACACTCAAATTTTCATTTCAGGGTCAGTTTCTAGGGGATCCCAGCCGAAGATGAATGAATCAAAGCCAGACACCCTGATATCCTGCAGGTCTACATTCTCCTCTAGCATCAGGCACATGGGGAGCCTGCTTTTGGAGTTGAGTCCGCTCTGGGTCACTTGTCCAGGTGTGGCTGAGTTACCAGGTGCACCAGGTATCCAGTGGCTTGCTATGGGATGTCCTCCAAGTTTCTTGCCTGCTCCTGGCCACTACCTTCACTTTGAGCAGCTCCGTGGATTGAAGAGGGTGCTGGCTGCTGTGTGACGTTTGGAGGTCAGGCCTGATCTAGGGATGGAATGTAGGTGGCAGCAAAACCTTGGTCATATCTGTTGGAATTTATCCTCTTTTCCTTACTATGTTGGAGATAAATTTCAGGCTCACTGCGCTGGGGGTTTCAAAGTCTTCTTCTAGTCATGACTCAGTCTCCAGAAAGCTAACATCCCCCTCCCTGAACCCAGCAATCTCCATAGCCACGTGGCTTCTGAACTGTTTCCACTGTCAGGTTTGAAAATTTAAAGCCAGCCAGTGGGATGATTCCAATCTAAGCAAATTAGGGAGGACTCTTCAGTCTTACAAATCCACTTGTCTGTGCACGAGACTGATACTTTTTGGTACATGTGAGTAAAGGTAATGTGTTAGCTCCCTTGTTTTTTCTTAGTTTCTCTTTCTGAGCCTGACTCTTCCACAGCTCCTTAGAGAGAGGAGTCAATGGGATGGTATCATTCCTGCTAACTGATCCTCAAGTAGACAACTCAGACCAAGCCAGCAGATGGACCTAGAAAATAGCAGATGTGCATCAAAAAAGTCAGGCAATATGTAATGATAAATTTTTAAGATCAAAAGTGATTCTAAATAACCGGAAGTAATGTTGTCCCTTGCGTAGCACAGTTGATTGCCAAAAGACCTACAAGGACATTTTTCTTGGACAGTTTTTTATCCCAGTGATTTTTTAAGAAAACTTTAAATTTTATATTGGAGTATAGCCAATTAGATGAACAATGTTGTGATAGTTTCAGGTGGACAGCAAAGGGACTCAGCCAAACATATACATGTATACACTCTCCCCTAAACTTCCCTCCCAGCCAGGCTGCCGCATACCACTGAGCAGAGTTTCCTATGCTGTACTGTAAGTCCTTGTTGGTTATCCATTTTAAATATAGCAGTGTGGACCTGTCCATCACAAACTCCCTAGCTATCCCTTCCCCCCATCTTTACTTTCCCCCACTTCCCACAACCTTAAGTTCATTCACTAAATCTGTGAATCTATTTCTGTTTTGTAAATAAGTTCATTTGTATCATTTCTTTTTAGATTTACCATATAAGGAATGTCATAGGCTATTTATCCTTCTCTTACTTACTTTACTCAATATGACAATCTCTAGGTCCAATTGTGTTGCTGCAAATGGGCATTATTTCATTCTTTTTAATGGCTGAGTAATATTCCAATGATGTTTAAACATCTCTGAGGTCCTAGTTGAGCTCAAGTTTCAACTTCTCTGAGCCTCTAAAATAGACTTTTATAACCTCAGCCACCTGCATGAAATCTTATCTCTTTTTACATTCTCTCTGGACCAATGTTGATTGAGAAGGTAACTTTGAAGACAGAACTTAGAGCAGTGACGCAAATATCCAGCCCGTCTCTAAATAGCTTTCATAATGGATCAGGGAGACTTGGGCAGCCTTTTTCATTCCAGAGACTCCAGTAGAGTCAGAAAATGTATCCAGTACCAGAAGTTCTTGATAACATGCTGAGAAGTGGTGCAAGTCTTTGATGAAGGGTGAAATGACTTTTGTGGGAGTGTTTCCAAGGGTTCTTTCCTAATCAATGAAAATTGATTAGAGACCAGACAAAAAAATTCAGCAGAGATTTACTGGGGCCCCTGTTGCAGCAGCAGGAAGTGAGAACAGGTAACAGTTTCCCTTGCTCGCTCCCTGAGCCAGGGCGGCAAGCTGGTTCCTGACATAGAGTGAAGGTAGGCGTTTATCCAGGGGCTGGGCCAGATAGGTGGCTTAGGTGATTTGCACACCCACTTAGTGGTGTTGTGTTCAAGGGGCATGTGCAATACCTTGCTTTTTCTCCAGGCTCTTTAGAAATGGCAACTTGGGTTTCTTGGGTCTTTCTGTATTTTGTTGATCTTAATTTGCCTCAACTGCAGTATTGTTGTTGTTGTTCAGTTGCTCAGTTGTGTTCAACTCTTTTCAACCCCATGGTCTGCAGCACGCCAGGCTTCCCTGTCCTTTGCCAACTCCTGGAACTTGCTCAACCTCATGTCCATTGAGTCAGTGATGCCATCCAACCATCTTGTCCTTTGTCGTCCCCTTCTCCTTTTGCCTTCAATCTTTCCCAGCATCAGGGTCTTTTTCTAATGAGTCAGCTCATTGTATCATGTTGCCGAAGTACTGAAGCTTCAGCTTCAGCTTCAGTCCTTCCAATGAATATTCAGGACTGATTTCCTTTAGGATTGACTGGTTTGATCTCCTTGCAGTCCAACTGCAATATGCATGCAGTTATTTTTAGTCCCCCATAGTTTCTTTTTATTTTGTTGCTCGAGGAGATGTTCTTCCTGCAAGCACAGCAGCAAAGAGTTTCAGGTTTCAGCTCCCAGCCTGTCTCAGGAGAAGAGGGGAAAGAGAGGACTGGATAAAAGTACCAGAATGAATATATCTGTAAACCAGGACCCCTTTTGCACTAGATCTCTAGAAAGTACAGTAAACACATAAAACACATCCATTATATATCTGTAAAATTACATGTATTACCTTTCATGGACCTGAAATTATGAGAAATGCATGAGAAATGCATGAAAGCCAGAAGGGAAATGAAATCAGATTAATAGTGGAAGTCAGTAATCAAACCACGTGCAGGTGAGACCCTTTAAATGGTCAGAGAAATTCAGGGGTCCTGCAGGAGGGCTCCAGGAGAACTCCAAGCTTGAGGCTGGGAGGCCAGGGGAGAGGGATTCTTGGGGTCACCTGTCAAGGTGATTGATAGCATATTGCCAAAGCAGCCAAGCATAGCAGGCAGGTGGGAGCAGAGAGTATGGACTCAGGAAAGAGGGTGGGATATCAGGTAGCTGCTGATATTATGGGTTGATGAACTACTGACACAAATGACATAATATCTTGATATTTACTGGACACCTGTGGCGTTCCCATCAAAGCTGGAAACAAGACAAAGGTAGCAAAATTGGTACTACTATTAAACATTATACTAGAGGTCAATGCGATAAAGAGAAGGAAAAATGAGATATTTCGAAATGATATGATTACCCAGAAAAATCAAAGAAAATCAAGTGACATTAATAGAAGTAGGTAGATTTCTATATTGGGCTTCCATGATGGCTCAGTGACAAAGAATCTGCATGCCGGGCAGGAGATGTGGGTTCCCTTCCTGGGTCGGGAACATCCCCCGGAGAAGGAATTGACAACTCACTCCAGTATTTTTGCCTGGAAAATCCCATGGATAGAGGAGCCTGGTGATACAACTTAGTGACTAAACAACAACAGATGTCTATAAAGTGATCTGATATCAGAGCAACATAAATAACATCTTTAACATTAGAAACAATAAATTAGAAAATGTAATACTAAATAAGATTCTATAGCCTTAAAACTAAAAAATATCTAGTAATAAATGCATCAAGAAACATTCAAGATCTACATGAAAAAATTACAAATTGTCAATGAATGTCACCAGTAGAGGTTTGAGTGAGGGAAGAACCCTACTGTTTTTATACTATTTTTCAGTTCTCACTAAATTAATCTATAAATACATACAGGATTTTAAGAAAGCATATGATGAAGTGTATCATAGGGTTCTTGAATTATCAGCTATAAAATATTGATAAATCATGAAATGTATCAAATGTATTATATACAATAAATTAGAAGCCAAATGTACAAGTAACTATAAAAGCATTAGAAGAAAATATAGGAACATTTGTTAATAATCTTGAGATAGGAAAATTTTCTTAAGCAAGACAAAGTGGGTAAGGAATAACTGATAGATCTTGATAGATGACATGAAAATTAAAACTGCAGGGAAGTGGTAGCACAAAACCATTGAATTACAACAATGTAGTGACCAGAAAATAGTTGTAACATGGGGTGGTTAAATGATTAATACCATGTAAAGCACTCCAAAATGCAATCATGAAGATAAAGCCATGTTATGTAAAAATGAGCATATCATAAAATTACTGCATACTCGGAAGTGTGGACAAAATATTAGTACATTCCACTTTATTTCTCTATGCCTGGTCTTCTGCATCCAATTGGGTCCCCTAGTTTTTGTCCACTCTAAAAGGCTTAATACGAAAGAGTACGTTAAGCAGTTTCTTTAGGTGGATGCCTGTCTCTTTTGGGTAAGACGCCTAGACTTTCTTCCATCCCTGTTTCCTTCCTCCCTAAAGTGTAGCTGAGAGTGTGGACGAAAGAGTGTCTTGTGTGACCTTGCGATGATGAGGATGGACAGAGGGTTTCCCTGTTGACCTCTGGATCCTCCATGAGGTTGCCTTCATCCTTGTACTGATGCCTCTCCCATGCCATGAGGCCAGTGCCCAAGGTTTCCATTTCCATTGGCCTCTGAGCTTGGGTCTGCATCTATGTCTCTCAGCTTGGTCAACACCTGGGCTCCTTCCTGACTAACCAGGCCCCATTGCTATCCGTACTATGGCCCCTTCCCCTGAGGTCTCCCTATGTTCTCAAGCCACATGCCCATCCAGTAACTCTCGCCCACGAGGAAGAGCTCATCACCTGTCTTCCTCACCCTCTGGCACACTCCCCATCACCACCTGGACAGGTTGCAGGGAACTGTGGGCTCCATCCCTGCCATGTGTGGAGTTGCTGGGTAAAATGCAGGATGCTGGTTCAATTCAATTTCCAGATAGACCACGAATAATACATTTTTTAGTGTAAGTATGTCCCAAATATTTCATATCTCAAAAATTTTATAGTGCAGCCTACAGCCAAATTTCAGAATCTTGTGAATGTTAAATTTCACCATAAAGATTTGTTTAGCAAAATTCAGCAGTGGGAAATGAAATGCTACTAGACAAACAACTGAGTTTCATTTCTAAATCACAAGAAAAGAAAGAGATGGAGAAGAAACCTATACACTAAAAGAGACTAACAAGATGTATTAGCCAATCATGATGTATAGAATTTATTTGGAATTTGTGTTTTTTTTTTTAAGTCAATAAATATTTAAACTTACGAAATGATTGGAAACTGAGAACACTGGGTATTTGCTGTTGTAAAATCATTGTTATTAATAGTTTTTTGACAAGGCCATGGTACTGTGCTTATGTTTATTAAATGTTCTTATCTTTTAGAAAAAATTGTATATTTCATAGTTACACTAAAAATTGTTCATTGTTTATCTGAAATTCAGATGTAACTGGACAGCCTGTAGTTTTGTTTCCTGAGTGTGTCACCGCTGGCCACATGGGAGCCCAGGTTCTCTTGGGAGATTTTAACTCTAGTGTTCCCTTCTCCTGCCTGGCACTTGGCCACCTTGAACTCTGGGTAGATTTGGCCATGCCCACCCTTGTTTAGGCCGAGGGTAAGCATGGGGCCGGCTCCTTCCACAGTCTGTGAGGGAAGAGAGGTTGAGGTTCTGCTGTCTTTTGCTTTCCCTGCAGTTTATACACACATAGCCTCCACTCCTTCAACTCAAAGCACTTCTCCACTGGTGCTGTCCTGCCTTCTCTTCCCCATCTTCAAGGTCTTCTCTTAGATCCTCCAAACTCATGAGGGAGGGAGATGAAGGAATTGAGAAAATCTCCTTTTCTCTGCACAAAGCCTTTATTTTGTAATAACTTCGGGCTTCCCAAGTGGTGCTAGTGATAAAGAACCTGCCTGCCAATGAAGGAGATGTAAGAGACATGGGTTTGATCCCTGGGTCAGGAAGATTCCCTGGAGATGGAAATGGCAACACACTCCAGTAATCTTGCCTGGAGAATCCCATGGACAAGAGGAGCCTGTTGGGCTGCAGTCCATGGGGTGGCAAAGAGTCGGACACGACTGCCTTAGGACGCACACTCCCTCATCTTGTCATAACTCAAACATCACACAACAGCCTTCTCTAAAGATAAAGGAAAAATTGCCTGTAAGAGTAGAATCTTGCCACAAAGGGAATGCTGCAAGTTTGATCGAAATGCAATGAGTGGCTCGTCTCTGGTGGTCTGGTGACTGGGGCTCTGCAATCCCAATGCAGGGGGCCCGGGTTCAATTCCTGGTCAGGGAACTAGATCCCACATGCTGAAGCTAAGACCCAACACAACTAAATAAATAAATAGATAGGTATTTTAAAAAATATTTTTTAAAATGCAATGAGCAAAGATAATGATTTAAACAAAACAAAACCCTTCCTTCCTCATCCCTGCCCCCAGACTCTGAGCTGGAATCAGGAAAGACAGTGGAAAGGTCAGACTCTGAGCATTAATTCTTGGTATCACCACTGTAGATAATCCTAAAACCCCTCGCTAGTCCCCAGCCTCAAGGGCAGCTGAGTTCCTTCTGCTGACTAGGGAGAGCTGGCCAAGGTATCATTTTCAAGATGTTATAAACAGGGCATACAAACACAAAATGAAGGCACGTCCCAGGTTTTATTTAGCTTATTAATTACTGAAGGAGTCAGTCAGTTGTTAGAACAGATTTAAGTCAGAATGTGAGTTACAGAGTTATATTCTCTGTGGGGCAAAATCTATTTGCATTGCTGTGGACAGGAACAGTGCTGCCAGCTGTCTTTAACTGCTGGCCCTACAGGTATGTAAAATAGCCTCATCAACCGAGAGTCAAAGGCGCACACATCTATAGAATCTGATCATCCCTGGAAGATCCCCTAGGCAACATCCAGATGCCAAAGAAGGGAGACCCAGGGATCACTTTTGCTCATTTTCAAATCTGGGGAAATTTTTTCCCTGAACAATTATAATATTCTCCCCAAAATGTGTTACCTATTAAAATACTGAAATATAATAAGTTCAAAGAGGAAATATAAATGGCTAATCAATATAAGACTAATAGTCAATCTCACCAGTGTAGGCATGGGAAACCCATACTGAAACAAGGTAAGAATTTTTATGAGTTACTATCTAGGGGTGAGGAAGCAAAGATACATGCTCTGATGCTGGAAATATAAACTGGATATATGTTTTCTTGAGTACAAGTTGATTCTGTTGGTGGAAATTTTAAATGTACCCTTCTTTGGCCCAGCCAGCTCACTTATCTATCTCCTAAAGAAATATCCACAGACATGCAAATGACCAACCATGAAAGCATCATTAATTCATGTATCAACTATTCATAAAGTGCCTACTCTACACCAAGCAAGACCCTTCTTGCTTGGGGCCTTCTGGTGACCGGCCTCTACCTATATCCTCTGCTTTAATTCCTCTCTGAAGTACCCAGATAACAGTATTTGATACAAACTTCCTGAGTTGTTTTGAAGATGGAAAAATCCTTCCCTCCCCAATGTGGATGATGTTAACTACTTGACTGAGAGTACAAAGTCCCAGGCTTCCTGGAGCCTGAGGCCTGATACTGTTAATGCCTGTGACCCCACACTGCTGCCTCACTATCAGTCAATCAGAGAACTGTGTACAAGCTGATCATAGACTCTGCCACTCTACTTCCTCACTTAGATTTTTAAAATGCTTTGCCCAAACCCCTTCAGAGAGGTCAGGGCTTTTTAGGCATGAAAAATGGCCCTGAAGTAAACCTGTCTCTGCTCCAAATTCCAGCAGTTCAGTTTATTTGTCCACACTGTGCTCTGGGACTTGAGTTAACACATACTGTGTGTCAAGCTCAGAGAAGCTTGTGAGAAATCAGTGAACAACCAGGCAAAGATCCCTGCCCTCATGGATCTCAGGGGAGAAGACAGCCAGGGGGAAATTAATATAAGGATTATGTTAATTCTCTAGTATTTTAGATGGTAATTAGTATAAGGAAGCATAGGGGAGGAAACGGTTTTCTTTGACTGACCCTTTTAGGGTCCTGGGCTGGATCTGAAAATTGAACGGACAAAGCTTAACAGGGCAGAGGCATTTAGATTTATTTAAAATATGTGTTATATGACACGGGAACCTCCATAAGGAAATAAGAACTGTAGGAAACAGTCACAAGTCTTTTGATTCTGGGTTTTTTGAAGAGACAAGTCATGGAGGAATCTGGTAGGTTAAGGAGTAAGAAAGACCATGGCCCTACCTTTCCCTCTCCACACCAGCCCTCCCCAGCAGAACTGGGAAGCAGAGAGAAGGAGAGCAAGGATAATAGAATCCAAGTCAGCTTGTGATCCTGGGAACGTGGAGGCAGCCATTGTTCAGTCTCTAAGTCGTGTCTGACTCTTTGTGACCCCATGGACTGCAGCATGTCAGGCTTCCCTGTCCTTCACTATCTCCCAGAATTTGCTCAAATTCATATCATTGAGTCAGTGATACCATCCAACCATCTGATTATCTGTTACCCGCTTCTCCTCCCACCCTCAATCTTTCCCAGCATCAGGATCTTTTCCAGTGAGTTGGCTCTTCACATCAGGTGACCAAAGCATTGGAGCTTCAGCTTCAGCATGAGTCCTTTCAGTGAATATTCAGGGTTGATTTCCTTTAAGATTGACTGCTTTGATCTTGCTGTCCAAGGGACTCTCAAGAGTCTTCTACAGCACAATTTGAAAGCATCAATTCTTTGGTGCTTAGCCTTCTTTATGGTCTAACTCTCACATCCATACATGACTACTGGGAAAACCATAGCTTTGACTATATGGACCTTTGTCGGCAAAGTAATGTCTCTGCTTTTGAAAATGCTGTCTAAGTTTGTCATAGCTTTTCTTACAAGGAGCAAGCATCTTTTAATTTCATGGCTGCAGTCACCATACGCAATGATTTTGAAGCCCAAGAAAATAAAAATTGAGCAGCAGAAAAACCCAGCTCATCCTAAGGGGTTGGGGTGGGTCAGAGGAAAGACATGGGAACCTGGACCCTAGATGGAAGTAGCATTTTCTCCTAATACCTCTTGATGGAAAGTGAGGCGAGGTGGTGATGTCAGATATTGGGGTTAGCCTTTAGGGTCCCCAGGGAAGTGCTAATTTTGACACATCATGGAGGACTCCGCTCCTGATTGTCCCCCGAGGAGAACAATCCGGCATCATTCAAATACACGATCAACATGGTGTTCTGAGGGAGAGGTTTGGTGTTTAACCCCCATTTTGGGCACCAGCCCCTGTGTTGCCTTGATCAAGTCATTCTGCTTTTGCAGGCTTCACTTTCCTTCTAGTGGTGAGACCAGGGAGTGGCATGGGTCCCTGTGTCTGTCTGAGGGTCTGTGCTGTCCTCCTGTCCCTGGCAGCCTCACGCACTTCACTTCAGCCTACGTGTGGTGCCGCCCCTCCCTTCCCCTTGGCGGCAGCTCTCTGGCATCTGTCTGTCCCTGTGGTCCCTCTGGAAGGGTTCTTCCAGTTGACTCATGGCATCAACTGCAGGGCGAGAGACAGAGGCGGGTGAGCACCAGGATGCTCCCTGGTGCTGGGGAGATGGCAGGCTCGGACTAGGGTGAGCCCGAGGGAAAGATGATAGTGATGAACGTGTGGGCAGGGAGACCGTCCGTGGGGGGGTAGGTACAACTGAATGGAGTTGCTTCCTGCTTCCTGTTTTCTCTGCCTGTTCCTCCAGGCACCTCTCCACCTCAACTGTGCTACTTAATTATCTTTGCTGATAAAGATTAATGGTAGTCACTTAGCTCCCGAATGAGTGAAAGGAGACATTGCATGTGAGTCACCCAGGGTCTTCTTCCAAACCTTCCTGGAAACTAAGCTGTGCTTTTTACGATCTCTGCGCTTTGCAGGGACGCTAATTTCCCCCGCTGGCCACCATTATGGGGCTTTATACAGAAGAGTAAAACCACAGGGCACATTAACCTCTGCTAATGACACAGTCAGACAGTGGTGCTGTCGTAAGCAGCGCGCTGATGCAAACTCGGGAAAAGGAGACACAACCTTAGCTCTCCTATGACTCATGACCTCAGCTTTGCATGGCTCCCTGCCCCCCAGCCCCTGGGACACTTTGGAGGGTCACAGACAAGGCCGGCTCTGTCCTTCACTCCTGGGGGTGGGAGAGGGGCTGTCACCCACCTCCCATGTGGAGCAGAGTGGGCGTCTGGCCAGTTCTCACAGCCCCCTTGCTCCCCCTGCTCCCCCTGCTGTGGGCCACACCACCTCCCCTGGGTTATTGCAGTAGGTTTGGGCCTGGGTGCCTGCGTCTACAGCCCACCCACGGCAGCCAGAGGGACACTTTGACAACATCGAGAGATCATGTCACAGCTCCTCAAAGCTCCCCCTCCATCTGCCCAGGTGCCCCCACCTCACCCTGCCTTGCTGTGCTAAGTCACTTCAGGGGTGTCTGAATCTTTGCGACCCTGTCGCTTCAGTTGTGTATGAGTCTGTGTGACTCTATGGACTCTAGCCTGCCAGGCTCCTCTGTCCCAGGGATTCTCCTGGCAAGGATACTGGAGTGGGTTGCCGTGCCCTCTTCCAGGAGATCTTCCCAACCCAGGGATTGAAACTGTGTCTCTTATGGCTCCTGCATTGGCAGGTGGGTTCTTTACTACTATCGCCACCTGGGAAGCCCGATTTACATATAACTTATATAAATACATTATAGCTATGTCTTTAGATATATCATATATAATACTTATCACTATTTTTTGAACTTTTAATTTAATTTTAATTTTTTTAAGCTTTTTAATTTGTATTGGGGTATAGCTGATTAACAATGTTGTGTTAGTTTCAGGTATACCACAAGGTGATTTAGTTATACCTATATATGTATCTATTCTTTTTCAAATTATTTTCCCAATTAGGTTGTTACCTAATATTGAATAGAGTATTGAATATTGAATAGTTTCCTATGCTATTCCATAGGTCCTTGTTGGTTATCCATTTTCAATATAGCAATGTGTCTTGTTAATCCCAAACTCCCTAACTATCCGTCCCCTCCAATCCCCTTAACCATAAGTTTGTTCTCTAAATCTGCTAGTGTTTCTGTTTTGTAAATGAGTTAATTTCTACCATTTACTGTTAATCCCCCCCAAATAAGCTTTATGAAGATGGGGCTTCCCAGGTGGCACTGGTGGTAAAGGGCCCACCTGCCAATGCAGGAGACACAAGAGACGTGGGTTTGATCCTTGGGTTGGGAAGATCCCCTGGAGGAGGGCCTGGCAACTCACTTCAGTGTTCCTGCCTGAATAATCCCATGGACAGAGGAACCTGGTGGGCTGTGGTCCATAGGGTTGCAAAGAGTCAGACACGACTGAAGCAACTTAGCATGCTTAAAGTGGGACTTTTTGTCTGTTTTGTTCTCTATTCTTTGGATTATGTACTTTGCATAAGTGTTTCTTTCCCGCACTTGATGCCCGAGAATTATTGATGGAATCTCTCTAGAATGTAGATTCTAATTTGATGGCTTTGGATGGGACCTGAGACAGCATCCCTAATAAGGTCAGATGGCCCATACCTGGAATGTGGGGATGGAGTCCACCTGGATCACAGCCTAGAGGCAGGGTCACCGTTTGTGCTCTTTCCAAAGCCAAGTTTAAAAGCCCAGGGCTGGGCTGATGGTAGCGAATCACAGGCAGAAGCTTTCAGGTGCAGATTCTTGGCTGGAATGCAGGAGGTCAGCTGTGGAGCCTGGAGAATCTTGTTCTGTATGGCTCTCCAGGTGCCCAGAATATGCATCCCCCTGGGTATCCGCTGCTGTAGAGAAATTAAGAGTTTCCTGCGTGTGTGAATGTGATTCTGATTTTGCCCAATTGTCGTCTAGCCAGCACAAAATGAAAATTGATGTCTTGATTGAAAACCAGAAAAATTCTCATTTTTTCCTCCTTTGCATCGTTTGGTTGGCCTCCAAAAGAATCTAATGATTTCAACAGAAAAAAAAGGAAAATGTGTATAATCAATTCAGAATATCCCCATTTGTCACTTTAAAATTCTATTAGTGTTAGGGAAATAACACAAATGTGAGAGAAACAATTCATATCGTAAAAAGGTCTGTGATCGAAATGTAGTTTTTTCCTCCATCCTGGATTTCCAGTCTCATTCCTTGGAGGAAATTATTGTCAACTGTTGTGAATATTTACAGGAAATTTCTAAACACACACACATTTTTTTTTTTTTTTCTTGTTAAAAAAGGGAAATGTGACCAAAGCTCTTGTCCCAGGTTGCTGTATATGTCTGGGTAGCAATGACTGACTGGCTGTATTTCCAGAGATGGCTGCGACACTGAAATGCCCTGAGACTGAGATGTGGGGATTTCGGTCCTTTCTTTTGAATCTGGACGGGCTTGTGACTTTTTTGGGAGTAACACCATGTGACCTTTTTTCTCTTTTTTTTAAATTAATTTTGGCTGTGCTGGTTTTGTTGTTGTTGCAACACGTGGACTCTTCATTGCCGTACTCGGGTTTCTCTAGTTGTGTCAAAGGAGCTTAACTTCTCCATGGTGTGTAGGATCTTAGTTCCCTGACCAGGGGATCACCCACGTCCTCTGCATCAGAAGGGGGATTCTTAACCCCTGGACCACCAGGGAGTCCCTGACACCATGTGACTTTTGAGGCTAGATCATAAAAAATGATGCAGCTTGAATCTGGTCCTCCTGGGATGCTCGCATATGGAACTCAGTCACCATGTTGTGGGTCATAGAGGGACCACGTGGAGAAGCCGTGTTTAGTTTCTTTTGGCCAGCAGCCATAGGTGAAGTCCTAGCCAACAGCCAACCTCAATCTCCAGACGTGTCTGGGAGTCAGAGTCAGATGATTCCAGCTCCCAGCCTCCAGCTACTCCAGCACGAGCAGAAGTGGGCTGTAAAAATGTTGGAGACAAAATTTCCTCATCCTCTTTAGAAGCTCCACAGGAGGAGTTGCAAGAGGATGGTATAAACTGAGTGTCCTCCGTAGGTGATCTTGAGCCAGTCACTTTGTATGTGTTATGCTAGGCCAGGTAATGCTGCAAAAACAAACAAGGCTTTTGACAACTTCCCGTCCCCCGTGTTCATTGTTCACTCATATTACAGTCCAGTGGACAGCACGTGGCCCCCTTCCACATCATGACTCAGGGATCCAGTTTCCTTCCATCTTCTGGAGCCTCCTTGGAATCCTTGACCACATCCTCTTCATTTGACTAGAGGGCCTGGAGGATGGCACTGGAGTTAATGAGGCTCTATCATTTCTGCCCACAGTCCTTCTGTCCAAGTAGCTGCCCCTTCCTAACTGCAAAGGAGTCTGGGAGAGTTTGTCTTCTTGAGCACTCAGGGAGAGCAGCCAGTCAGCTTCTGCCACACATGGCCTCCATGTCCCCTCTGGGGATGAAGATGGTCACAATACTGACCTCACAAGCTCAAAATGTACAAGGTTCATACACATTTTAGGGATTATGGTGTTTCCCATCAGAGAAAGGTACCTGAGTTGATGGACACTTATCAACATCATTCTGGGGTCCCCATGGACACAGGGCTGTGACAAGCTGTTGTCCCTCCCTGGGGCTATTCTATATCTAACCATAGCTAACCCTAATACCGACAATCACTTCTCCCCAGGGGGAAGAAGAATATTTACAAAGAGCAGCCCACCCCCTAGCCCACTGCCCTGCTATCCAAAGACAAAGAAAGGGGTGTCCCGAACACAGCTGGTCCCTCACCGGGCAGTGCTCGAGGAGAAATGTACTTGTTCTTTCTGTCTTCAGTTTTGTGCTATGCTGGGGGCTACTAGGACTCTATTTCCACAAGTAAGTAAGTGTTAGTCACCTAGTCGTGTCTGGCTCTTTGCGACCCCACAGACTGCAGCCCACCAGGATCTTCTGTCCATGAGATTTTCCAGGCAAGGATACTGGAGTGGGTTGCCATTTCCTTCTCCAGGGGATCTTCCTGACCCAGGGATCGAACCCAGGTCTCCTGCACCGCAGGCAGATTCTTTACTGACTGAGCTACAAGGGAAGCCCCTGTTTCCATAGCCACATGTAGACGTCATATAAACAAGCAAAAGATTAAGTTAAAGGAGCTGAAAACAAAGAATGTCAGTTCTTTTTCAGCCTGGTTGTCCACAAGGCTTTCTCATCCATTTCTTAAGGAAGATGCTTCAATCTGTGGACGCCCAGTCTTCCCATCTGGATGACAGGCATAATGATACCTGAGCTGCTGTGCAATAGTGGCAAGGATTGCTTAAGGAAGTGCTCCTGGAGTGGGGGAGGCTTATAAACCATGTCGACTGTGCTAGGTCAGGTGGGCAGGGGCGCTTCTCCTGCTATTTATTGCTTAAGAAGCAAGGGCAGTGTCCTTATTTTGCAGCTCCAAATAATCACAATGACTTTTTTTTCTTTATAAAGGATGCTGTTTATTTGAAACAGCAGTAGTGGGAAAAAGGATGAGGAAGATTGCATTGAGTTGTCACAAGTTAAATCTTCCTTACCTTTTACTCTTCTTAAAGAAAAGAAAAATCCATCTTAGATGTTAATCTGAAGTTTACAACTTCCCAAAGTTGGAATTAAAACTATTAGTCAGTTTTTGTATGGTAGAAATTCAAAATCATAAGTTTTCATAAGCCATTGTTTAACTTATAAATAGTACACTAGTGATAAGATAGTGATCTTATAAATAGACATACATAGAACTAAATAGACACATACATAGAACTAAAAATTTTATACAAAATTCACTTTCTTGTTATTAAGTGGTTGATTAATGAACATATTAAATTTCACTCATTCACAATTTATAAATAATTCCCTTAATTCTTTTAATTGCATGTTAAAATGTATTTAATTTTTAAGCCTTTATTTTTTAAACTTTTTCTTTTATATTGAAGTATAGCCAATTAGATTAGCAATGTTGTGATAGTTTCAGGTGGACAGCAAAGGGACTCAGCCTTATATATAGATCTACCCATTCTCCCTCAAACTCCCCTCCCAACCAGGCTGCCACATAACATTGAGCAGAGTTCCCTGTGCTATACAGTAGGACTTCGTTGATTATCCATTTTAAATACAGCTGTGTGTACGTGCCCATCCCAAACTCCCCAACTATCCCTTTTCCCCATCCTTCTTCCTGGCAACTTTAAGCTCATTCTCTAGGTCTGTGAGTCTGTTTCTGTTTTGTAAATAAGCTCATTTAATCACAATCATTTTCCTGATGATAAATTTTCTGTAGAAAATGGGGAAATATAGGAAAGTCTAATTGTAGCTTCTGTTTACTAAATAATTTCTGTCTCCAATGGGTTCACCCTCCCTCCTGGGATGGGGAGTGAACCCAGCCCTCCTGCTTCCATCACCCACGACTGAGCTGGCCTGTTAACGTCAAGGCAGTTGTGCTTCTTTGTCTGTTTGTTTCCAAAGCAAGCAGCTCAGCAATTTCACAGCGTGTGTCCAGGGTCTTCAAAATGTCCATTTTCTTTGACCCTATAAATTTCTTTCTAAGAATATTTCCTGGAGATATAATCCTAAATGTGGCCCAGATTTATGGTCAAAGATGCAAAGGTGACTGCTGCAGGTTTATTTATAAAAAGTGAGAAGTTTGAAAATGTACATACCTGTCATTAAAGTAATGGTTGAGTAAATCATGGAGCATTCAGGCAGAAGAATATCATGTGATTCCTAAGAATAATGTTTTAGGTGATACTTTTAATGATATCGGAAGATTTATATATCAGAAGATGCATTGTTTACAATAGCCAGGACATGGAAGCAACCTAGATGCCCACCAACTGATGAATGGATAAGAAAGCTGTGGTACATATACACAATGGAATATTACTCAGCATTAAAAAAAAATTCATTTGAAGCAATTCTACTCAGATGGGCGAAACTGGAGCCCATTATCCAGAGTGAAGTAAGCCAGAAGCAAAAACAACAATACAGTATACTAACGCATATATATGGAATTTAGAAAGACGGTAACGAGAACCCAACATACGATACAGCAAAAGGAACGCAGATGTATAGAATAGACTCGTGGACTCTGTGGATGAGGGTAAGGGTGGGATGATATGGGAGAAGGGCATTGAAGCATGTTAATTTTCATATGTCTAATCAATCGCCAGCCCAGGACTGATGCTCGGGGCTGGTGCAGCGAGATTTCCCGGGGGGGG
>ML663575.1:4616021-4756064 GCA_007570785.1 Antilocapra americana | reverse complement strand
AAAAAAAAAAAAAAAAGAAGATATATAAATATTCACAGGATGGTGATTGCTTTGTAGGGTTTTATCTCAACTATGTTCAAAACACCTAAAAAAAAATTGCAGGAAAGAAACAGGCCCAAAGGAACTGTATTGTGTCTGAATGGTAGTATTATGATGGGTGGTAGGCTTATTTTACCTTTCCTACCTTGCCCCAACTACCGTGCTTGCTTTTCCATAATACTTTTAAAAGTTTGTACATGGCACAAGATTAGAAAAAATAAAGTAAAATACTAGACGAAAATGTCAATCTTTTTCTTTAAAATTTTTTGGCCATGCAGCATGTGGAATCTTTGTCCTCCAACCAGGGACCCCAAAGCATGGAGACTTAACCCCTTTCATTCAGCGAAGTCCCTGAATGAAATTCCCTCTCACCCTGATGTTCCCTAGTTCAGCTTTCTCTCACTTGTTTACAGTTTCATGTTGTATGTGTTGCAGTGAAAAGGGGAAAAAGAGGAATGAGTTTTTCTCTTTCTTTTTACTGAGAACAAAGAAGATAAGAGAACAAGAGCAGGCCTGACCCTGCATGCTACAACTAAGTTTGCTTTTCTGTCCCCTAACTCTGTAGGGACACTTCACACCTATTTTTCTTTTGACTCTATGCTAAATACATCCTGTATCTATTGTTTTGGAGAAGGAAATGGCAACCTTACATATCAGAAAGAAGGCTGCAGAGCCACTGAACTGCCAGACTCAATCAGCTGAGTTACTGATGTCAGTTTATGACTGTCTTTGAAACAATGCAAGAGGAAGAAATCAAGATCCTATCACCTTTGTTCCTTATCACAGACTCCTGACTGCAAACCCCTTCGTCTTATATAAACCCCTAGATTCCTCATGGGGGTGGGCACAGTTCTTAAGGCATGAGCCTACTGTATTTCCCTCTCTGCTGGCTAAGAATTAAAGTCACCTTTCTATTTCCTCCAAATTCTGTCTCCATACTTTTTGTTCAACTTTAGTGGGCAAAGAAAGCCAAGATTTTGGCCAGCAACATAAGCCATAAGCACTGGGTGAAATTCATTCAACAACATGTAAAGACTGGAGTCACCCACTCACCAAAGCCTTCATCTGTCAAGTAGAATCTTCAAAGGAACTGAGAGGTAAGTGGTCTTCATGTTAAAGTCCCACCTTCAGGCCCAGGTCAGAAAGCACAGTCAAAAAAAAATTTTTTATAACGTCCATCATATCTTTTGCAAACAATATTAAAAGACCTAAAATCATGGATCCGGTTTTAGTTGCAGCCAGGGCTTCCCTGGTGGCTCAGATGGTAAAGCGTCTGCCTGGGTTGGGAAGATCTCCTGGAGAAGGGAAAGGCTACCCACTCCAGTACTCTTGTCTGGAAAATCGCATGGGTGGAGGAACCTGGTAGGCTACAGTTCATGAGGTTGGGAAGAGTTGGACCTGACTGAGCGACTTCACTGTCACTGAACCTCCATGAAGAATCAGCTCAACTTTGAGGACAGGTTTGCTGAGGATGCGTTGAAGTATCCTCACTGTTGTGGAAAGATTTCACAGTCAGTTGTGAAACATGTGCTCTTCCTAAATGGAAAAATAAACCCGGGTTGTCCAAGGAGTGTAATTCCTGTCGTGGGGGCGTAGCTGGACCACACAGCCCAGATTTCATCCTCCCAAGAGGAGCCTTCTTCTTGGAGATTTCTCACATGTGTTCTGGCCTGAGCAGGGACACAGCCCTTCCCCTTAATTGTATATTTGAAAAAGTCTGACACTCAACAAAAGTTTCCTGAAGTCTTTTGGATAGTATGACAGAAATAGATGCTGAAAGGAACCTAGATAATCTGGCTGTGAGGTATGGTTTCCTCTTGGCTTTGTTTTCTTTTTGTTTATTCTTGGAGTGCTCTGCAGAAGAAGCACTCCTCCCCTTAGGCCCCAGCTTGCTGTTATATCAGATCCTGGGTGGACGTTGGGACGTCCATGATTGAACTTCAGCAAGGTCCACCAATGCCTTGAAATTATAATTGAACGTGTGCATTTTCCTGGGAATGGGATCTACAGCTTTCATGAGGTTCTCAAAGATGCATTTGTATCCCCCAATGGTAGGTACAACCTTAGCCCCTATAAGTGAGTCCAACACACTTGGATATCTCAGCTCTTCAAAGCTA
Organism: Antilocapra americana; assembly: GCA_007570785.1. Classification (NCBI taxonomy): domain Eukaryota; kingdom Metazoa; phylum Chordata; class Mammalia; order Artiodactyla; family Antilocapridae; genus Antilocapra; species Antilocapra americana. Next base: position 4,753,908 of record ML663575.1, on the reverse strand, counting down.
AGAGATGAAAAGCAAGAGTCCTATGAATCTTCTCTCCAGTTTCCTTCCTGGGTGACTGACCCCCAAGAACAACCATTTTTTTGAAGGGGGACCAAACCTTACCAATAAACAATTCTGAATATAACTTCCATAGAATTGGTACCCTAACATTTGGAATCATGTTTATCCTAGAGCCAGCCTCTGCCTGGCTGTTAACAAGGTCCCCTACAAACCAAAGATCCTTGTTTTATTGTGTAAAAACAGGCAACAATTTTGTTTAAAGCCTTCACAGCTTTTCTTTCTGGACTTCAATTGAATTGGGCTTGGGGAATGTTTAGCAAATTTTGTTTTTAGAGAACCCAGTGGGGAGAACTTTAACTGTTATGTTCTCATAAGGTTAGAACAATTAATAATGTGGAAAGAATACCACGTGTAGTCCCAGGGAGGGCTGTGAATATAAAATGAAACATTAGTTTAATTCTTCTGATGGGTGACATCGTCCATCAGCAGATGTGGCTTCATGTGTAACTGGCAAAACTACATGGACACTTTTCCAAAGAATCCATGTTGGCTGATGGGAGATCAGTGGCAAAATCACTGGTTCTGATATGACCAAAAGTCATTAGTGATTGATGGGGGTCCTTGCAAACTGAAATAACAATTTTGAGTCCCTGTGGAAAGAATGCTCCTCTTGGGATGGGGAGACTAGACTAATGGTGCTGTCTTGGGTGCTAACCAGGTGTGTAAACTTGGTAAATTACCTGGTCTGTCTAGATGCTCACCTGGGTTCATGTCTGTGGAATGAGGCTCTCTGAGGTCCAGAGCAGCTCTAATACATGGATCTATTGACTCTAAAAATTTCAGTGATTCTGAAAAATCCTGAGAGGGAACACATGGCCTTAAATGTGGGCAAAAAGAGTGAGGGTTAAGGTCGAACTAAAACAGATTCAGGCAGAGGTTGAATATCTTATTTTACCATCTTGGATGTTCAGGTAGACAGTCCAGAATGTATCCAATGATTACACAATTCCCCAACTGTCTTTGACTCCATCAAGGTAAGCAAACATGGCTAATCTTCAGAAATGAGAAGAGGTACAAACACGTTTGCTGATTAGGGTCATATTTTTACATTTACCACCATCCATTTACCCCAGTGCACATGCTCCTTTGAAAAGACTCATTCGAAAAGACCCTGATGTTGGGAAAGATTGAAGGCAGGAGGAGAAGGGGACAACAGAGGATGAGATGGTTAGATGGCATCACCGACTCAATGGACATGAGTTTGGGTAAACTCTGGGAATTGGTGATGGACAGGGAGGCCTGGCATGCTACAGTTCATGGGGTTGCAAAGAGTTGGACATGACTGAGTGACTGGACTGAACTGAACTGAACATACTCCTTTATTACCACTGTGATCTGAAATGACAGTTACACATTAGATGTCTGTGGAATGTATTTTAGGCTCATATTTCCAAGGAGGATTCAGAGTCACACAATGTCTGATGCAGAAACATGCACAAGGTCTGAGAAATACTGTTTCTAAATAACTCTACACAAGGAATAACGGACATGCAGAGTGATCTCTACCTGCCAACACTGGTCAGTAGCTTAAGCAACTTCCACGAATTTCTGCCAGTGACATGTCTGCTTCTCCCATTTCTCAGCTGATGATTTATTGTTGGTCAAACCTGAAGCAACCTTGGCCCAGCGATGATACAGTAAAAGCTGAATGTCTCCACCTATAACATCTACCAGCAAACTCAGGTTTGAGTTTTGGAAATGTTTTTGATAGATGAAACTTGCAGTGACCCCATTAAAACTTTGAACCAATAGAAGGCATCATTTTAACATATTTCCCGGGGGGCCCAGGAGAGCTGAGTACGTACCGTCTGAGGATATAATAACATCCAAGTGAAAATAAGACTCAAATCATTTTCTCCCTCATGTATTGAATGTTTTGCTTAGGCCCAACCAGTGACCTAGAAATCCATGGCTGGAAAGGTGATATTTCAAAATGTTTCTGAGTAAAATAATTTCCAGTAAATATTGGCTTCAAACACAAGTATTCTGCTCAGCTTGACACAAATGCAAATCAGATATAGAAAGCCTGTCCTAAATGAGCTTAAAGGGGAGACAAGTTCATAAATAAACAGGACACACAGTGACATGGGAAGGGGCATTTGGGGAGCAGGAGCCTTGAGGCAGTGGTGGACCCCACCCGAGTTTCTATAGGACATGGCACAGGCAACCAGGCTCAGCTTGGGTGGAAACCAGGTTGAAGGGGTAGCTCGGATTCCTAATGTTTTTGGGGTCACAGGCTAGACAACATTAAGTATATATATATTCAACATGAACCTTTTAAAAGCTAAGGTGTCCTGTTGACTTAGACCTTGTAAAGTTTTTGGCATCACAGGCCAGGACAACATTGAGCATATATATATATATGTAGTCAACACAAATGTTTTAAAGCTAACGTGTTCTCCCGTAGACTTAAAGCTCTTGGGCTACTGGGACCCCTGTTAGTTACCAGGTTCCTAGGAGGCTATATCCCAGCTGGATTTTTTTTTTTTTTTAGAAATTTTTGATGTATTTATTGAATGCCTCCTGGGTAAAAGAGCTCTACAAGGTATTGCAAGAAATTCTAAGAAGAATCATTTTGGAGGATCTTGAAGTGTAGAAACAATTACAATTAACTGAAGAAAGATGCCAGGAAAGAGAGCATAGATGCTGAAGAGGCATTAGACGAATGTCAGCCTCTGTTTCTGATAAAACTCTTTGAAACGGGAAGAGACACATGGGTCCTTAATTTCATAAAGATGATCGTAGGGATATGTATTGTTTTGGGATCATTCCATGACTGTTTTATAGTTGACTTAAGCAATTAACATAACCTGTCCGCTTGGCCACCGCTGCTCTTTAGGAATAACTAAGGGACTCTCCATGGGGCCAGAGTGACATAAGGATATTTCCTCTGGCTCCTGGGAAAGCAGCTGCCTACAGAGATGTTCTCTTTGTGTTGTATGTGAACAAGAAAACTGCAGCCCTGGAGGCCTCTGACTGCTGTGATGGGCAGGAAAGGAAGAAGCCTTGGACCTAAAATGAGGAGGTGATTGACTAGATCAAGGCTTGTCTGTGCTTGTGGGGGTGGGGGTGGGGGTGGGGGGCTTCTAATTTACTGTACCAGCCAGTTGAAGTTTGGTTCTCTGTTATTGAAAACAGCTGAAGGATTGCTTACTGATTAAAACGTCAATCTTAAATTAAGAGAAAACATCACATTTAATGGAGGAACATTGGAGACAGTCTCATTAAAGTCAGAAACAAGAAAAGACTGCCACGGTCCTGACTGTGATTCAATAGTGTTTCACGCGGCATTAGCCAGAGAAGTGCGACAGATAATGAGGAAGAAGTTCTGGAAGGGAAGATTTACAGAGGACATTATTATCATTTACCAGTTGTGTCATTTTCTATTTGGGAAACTTAAAGTGGTCAACCAGAAAGCTGTTGTAAGAGACTACAGGAATATGACTGGGGTTCTAATATAGGGGTAAAAAATCTGTAATTCTCCTACATACAAGTTATAGTTATAAACTATGAAAAATGAGTTCCCTCACAATTGCAATGAATAGTATGTGGAACCCAGGTTTTAAAATAAAAGCATTTAACAGAGGGAAGTCATTTCAGAAATACACTTGAATAATCTCCTATGTCAGTGGGAATGCAGCCCCAGTCAGATGAAAATGGTATATTCATTTTCGAAGCTCAGTGAGGCAGTGAATAGCAAAAGCTTTAAGAGTTTCAAGACACTGTTTCCTAACCTTTATTTGTCCTGAAATTTATCCCAAGAAAACCACTAAAGATTTGTTCAAAGATTTAGTTCTAAGGATGTTCACTAAAATGTCTTTTATAAATATAGGAAATAATAAAAAATGTGGCAAAAAATGGATTCGATAAATGCATTCTGGTATTTTCATACACAATGGGGTGATTTACAATTATTGAAAATATGTTATAACAGAGGGTTTGTTGGTTTGGAAAGATATACACATGTATATATTTATTTTTCATATTCGTTTCCATTAGAGTTTGTTACAAGATACTGAATATACTTTCCTGTGCTTTATAGTAGGTCCTTGCTGTTTATCTACTTTATAATAGGAGTGTATGTCTGTTAATCCCAGTAATTTATCCCTCCTCCTTCCCACCTTGCCCCTTTGGTAACCATAGGTGTATTTTCTGTGTCTGTGACTCAAGAGACATGGGTTTGACTTAGCACGCACACATGCATACACAGGTGTAGGTAATATTTGCTTTTCTAAAGAGAACGGTCAAAGATTCTCACTGTCTGCGTCGCATCAGACAGGCACAGCTTTGGCCCCATTCTCTGTTGGTGATGGTAATTGGCTATGTGAGCCCCTGAGGCAGGCATGGATTAAACAGAATGGGATATCTGGGCTCCAGCCAAGGCTGAACCCTGTTTGGGGAGTGGGATGGGGCTGCCCTGGACTGTTGGCTCTTACTCGAGGAGGAATCCATGATCTGAAGATGTTCTATTCCTTGTTTTTTTTCCCCCAAATTTCAGGGACGGACACCCCACCTGTCCTGCAGGGGAGGCTGTTGGTGAAGTCTTTGAGTCCCCTAAAGCATCGAATTGAATTTTCTGGACCATTAATAACTCTGGTTTATGGAGAGCTGTTGATGAGTTGGTTACAGAAACAAGAGGAAGACTTAAACATTCAGTTCAGTTCAATTCAGTCACTCAATCGTGTCTGACTCTTTGCGACCCCATGGACTACAGCATGCCAGGGCTTCCTGTCCATCATCAGTTCCTGGAGTTGACTCAAACTCATGTCCATTGAGTTGGTGATGTCATCCAACCATCTCATCCTCTATCATCCCCTTCTCCTCCTGCCTTCAATCTTTCCCAGCATTGGGGTCTTTTCAAATGAGTCAGTTCTTCACTTTAGGTGGCCAAAGTATTGAAGTTTCAGCTTCAGCATCAGTCCTTCCAATAAATATTCAGGACTGATTTCCTTTAGGATGGACATTAAACAAGACAAAACCAAAATGGAACAACCAACCTCCAACAGCCACCATCCCACTTTGCCTTCCTCCCTCCCCCTAGTAATGTTAGCATTTTGTGGGGAGGGGGCTTATGGGCACCTGAACAGGACCTGATCCCTGCTTTATGCACAGGTAATACGGCCAGAGGTTCTGTTTTCTAGGTGCAACGAACACTGTAAATAACCACCATCCCGTGAAGCTTTACAAAGAGCTCTCTGAGCACTGCGTGTCATTTGTGAAGGGAAAAATGCCTGCGTTTAACTTCTGCCTTCTAATCTTCAGCTGACAGAAACCAGGAAACTGCTCAATTTCATATATTTACTTCAAAACACCTCACCTTAGCCAAGTGGCTGATGGCTCCATTTTGCAAATGCAAGGCACCACCGTCATGCCTGTGCTTCTTTTTTCTCCTATATTAGCTGATGCTTCTGTCTAAAAGGCTTTCAACAAATTGCATCCTGATTGACTGACCTTCATTTCTGTGGGAACTGAATACAAAAGCTGAATGGATTTGACCAAAACTTAGTTTGCTGGTGTTTTCAGTCTCTCTCAGAAGCAAGCCTGGGACTTGTTTTATGAGGACTGAAGGATATTATTCAACAACAATGGTACAAGCTAGAGTCATGGTAAAGAGGGTTTAGGGGTAGATGAAAATGTGGGTTATCTGTCCCTAGTGTTCAGCTATTCAAGAAGACCCATGGGCCTCTTTCAGGAGCACCTGTTGAGACCCCATTTCTAGGTTCATTGAACTGTAGACTTCTGAACAATTAGAGCTGAGCTTTTGATGTCTGTTTACCTTGCTATTTGTTTTGAATTCAAAACACACAGCCATTTCAACCTATCTAACCAAGGAGTCTGGTACCCAAAATGAAGTGTGATCCCTTGTACTTAGTTCATCATGATCCTCACTGGTGCTGGAGGTAAAGTCAGACTCTGGTCAAGGCCATCATCGCCAACCACAGAGGATCCAGGTGACCCCTTGGATGCCAGCCCTTCCTCTCCCAATCCAACAGGACTGTTTTCCCAAACCCTAGGATTCTCGTGGTACTTTACTCAATTGAAACACTTGAATGACCCCCTGTTATTTTTTCTAAGATAACCTTTTAACTTTTATAGTGGTTTTAAATTTACAGGGAAATTGCAATGGTAGTACAAAGTTCCCACGTACTCCAAACCAAGTTTACTCTAGTGTATTTGTCATGATAATGAACCAATAGATATACATTGTTATTAACTAAACCCTGTACTTTATTATTTTTTTATTGTAACAAATTCAATAAAGACTTTTTACTTTACAATATTGTGTTGGTTTTGCCATACATTGACATGAATCTGCCATGGGTGTACATGTGTTCCCCTTCCAGAACCCGCCCTCCCACCTTCCTCCCGATTCCTTCCCTCTGGGTCATCCCAGTGCCCCAGCCCCTAGCACCCTGTATCATGCATCAAACCTGGGCTGGCGATTCATTTCACATATGATAATTTACATGTTTCAATGCCATTCTCCCATATCATCCCACCCTTGCTCTCTCCCATAGAATCCAAAAGACTGTTCTATACATCACAATTGTGGATAGTAACTAATCCTTCCCATTCTTTCTCTGTATTTGCCTTCTTTAACTAATATTTTCATATGTATCACATCCTGGTCTATATTACATATTATTTATCTGTTTATTGATTTAACAAATATTTGTTGAGTATTCACTATGCATATTTATCATGCATAAAACCTGGACTGGTGATTTGTTTCACATATGATAATTTACATGCTTCAATGCCATTCTCCCATATCATCTCGCCCTCGCCCTCTCCCATAGAGTCCAAAAGACTGTTCTATACATCTGTGTCTCTTTTGCTGTCTCGCATACAGTAAACCCCATACTTTATTCGGATTTACTTAGTTTTAACTTAATATCCTTTATCTATTCCAGGATCCCGTCCAGGTTCCACAATACAGTCATGGTATTTCCTTGGGCTTCTCTTGACTGCAGTAGTTTCTCAGACTTTCCTGTTTTTGATGATCTTGACAGTCCTTTTTTTTTTTTAATATTTATTTATTTGTCTGTGTTGGGTCTTAGTTGTGGCACCTGGGATCTTCATCGTGGAGCACGGACTCACAAGTTGGGTCGTGTGGGCTTAGTTTCTCCTCAGCATGTGGGATCTTAATTCCCTGGCCAGGAATCAAACCTGCATCAACTGCATTGCATGGTGGATTCTTAATCACTGGACTGCCAGGGAAGTCCCTTGACAGTCTTGAGAAGGACTGACAAGGTATTTTTGAAAGATACCCCTCTATTGGGATTTGTCTGCATTTTTCCCTCATAATTCTGCACTGTAAAGTTTTATCAGTTTTGGCGAATGCATAGCCACATACTCACCATTACATTGTTGGTCAGGTAGATAAGGACACCCAAGGATGTAATAGATGGCATCACTGACTCAATGGATATGAATCTGAGCAAACTCTGGGAGACAGTGAAGGATAGGGAAGCCTGGCACACTGCAGTCCATGGGGTCACAGAGTCAGACTTAGCAACTGAACAGTGAACAAACATGTCCACATCCTCATCCTTGGAACTTGGGACTGTATCACTTTATGTGGTAAAAGGACCTTTGCACATGTGATTAACTTGTTGCTCTAGAGATGGGGAGATTCTTCCGGGTTATCTGGATGAGACCAGTATAATCACAAGCATCCCTCTGAATGGGAGACAAGAGTTCACAATTGGAGATGGAAGCAAGAAATTGAAATGAAGGAGGCCATGGTCCTAGGAATTCAGTCAGCCTCTAGAAGCTGAAAAAGGCAAGTAATGGATTGTACCCTAAAGCCTCCAGAAGGAACACAACTAGGCTGATCTGTGGCTTGTAGACTTCTCACCACCAGAACCATAAGAGAGGAAATTTGTTGTTGTTTTCAATCGCAAAGTCTGTGGCAATTATTGCAGCAGCAATGGGAAAGTAATACAGATTTTGGTACCTGCAGGTGGAGCGCTGCTGTAACAAATACCTAAAAATGTGGAAGTGGCTTTGGGATTGGGTGATGGGTAAAGGCTGGAAGGACCATGATGGAAGAGGTCAAGGTTGCCTTGAACAGACTATTGTTAGCAACGTGGATGGGGCGACTCGGGAGGAAGCAAGGAGCATGATGAAGAAAGCCTGTTTGGCCCTGAAAAATACCTCTTATTGTCACAAACAGAACATCAGTTGTTACCATTGTTTAGTCGCTAGGTCATGTCCAAGTCTTTTACAACCCCATGGATTGTAAGCTGCCAGGCTTCTCTGTCTATGGGATTTTCCAGGCAAGAATACTGGACTGGGTTGCCATTTCCTTCTCCAGGGGATCTTCCTGACCCAGGGATTGAACCTGCATCTCCTGCACTGGCAGTCGGGTTCTTTACTGCTGAGTCACTGGGAAAGCTGAGAACATTGGTGGGAAAATGAATATTCAAAGTCCTTCTGGTGAGGAAGGGACTCAGAAGGAAACAGGTAGCATGCGATGGGAAGGAGAGCCTTGTTACACAGTGGTGGAAAACTTAGCTGAGTTTTGTCCTATAGTTGTATGGAAAACAGAATCTGTAAGGGATGAACTTGGATATTATTAATACCTGAAGAGATTTCCAAGCAAAGTGTTAAATACAACCTAGTTCCTTTTTTGCTGAGAAGAAAGAAATCAGTTGATGGAAAGATTTGTTAAATAAAAGAACAAGGGCCTGAAATTTAGGAAATTCTTAGCCTGTTCAGATTGCAAAATACAACAAAATTAGAGACTTCTCTTTTGGTCCAGGGACTAAGACCCCCCACTTCCACTGCAACAGGCATGAGTTCGATCCCTGGTCAGGAAAATTAGATTCTGCATGCTGCAAGACATGGCCAAAAGAGTATAAAAACAAAACAAAACACCAAAATTTGAAGATCCACTGCTGAGAAGGTGTGCTCGGGAGAGAGGGCATCTTAGAGCAACACCAATTTATTATATCACAGTTTCTGTGGGTCAAGAGTCCAGGTTTGAAATGTGCTTGTGCTATGAGGAGAAAATGCTCAGGATAGCTTCCGGTTAAGAAAGATGAGAGCTACATGGAACAGAACTGAACTGCCTGCATTATCTAGAGGCAAGCCCAGCCAATCCCAAGCAAGGTCAGCCCTTCTTAGCCAAAATGCTGGTGCATGCAAGAGTGAGAAATAAGCGCTTATTTTTGTATGCCACTGCCATTTGGGGGTATTTGTTATTCAGCAAGAGTTGACTCATGGCGTTCCCATCTATTCTCTCCACTGTCAAAATCTCTGTTGTGAAACAGACGTGTCCTGTTACTGGTTGGTGTATGGTGTCTGATTTTTTCTGCAGGATGAAATTCCCAACCCTATTACTGACTTGTAATCTGCCTTGCCCAATCTCAGCTTCTCATTCTTACCTCGCTCCACCATGACCCTAAGAGAATACTTGTAGGTCTGAGGCACATGTGGGATTTTGACTCCTTCATACCTCTGTCTTCTCTTTCTTTCTGCCTGTACCCTCATCCCATACTTGTGTTGTCAATTCCTGCTTATTTTTCAAAGTGAGCTCAAATACCACCCTTTGGGAAGCCTTGCGTTGCTCCCCAGAAGTGGCCCTTTGAAGACTCCATGGCCTGTCATGGACAGACAGTGTGGTGGAGGACTCATCTCAAGGCATGCAAGCAGACCTTGTCTGTGACCTGGCCTTGGCTGATCACTTTCTGGAAGATTTATGCTCGAGTACCTTATGTCTGTGCCTAATTCATGTCCTGGGACATGGTGGATGCTCAAAGTAAGTATAATGAGTCAATTTTAAGGGGCATCATTTGGCAGACTGGGCTTCCCTTGTGGCGCAGCTGGTAAAACATCTACCTGCAATGTGGGAGACCTGGGTTCGATCCTTGGGTTGGGAAGATCCCCTGTAGAATGGAAAGGCTACCCACTCCACTAGTCTGGCCTGTAGAATTCCATGGACTGTATAGTCCATGGGGTAGCAGAGTCGGATACGACTCGGTGACTTTGATTTCAGTTAGCAGACTGCCCCTTCTAGGCAGTGTGATGAGCTTGTGGCGAACAGATTAATCTGAGGTCTGAGAGTAACTCTCAGAGTAACTCTTCCAGGAAAGTTCTGTGTGGAAGAGTCTGTGTTCAAGACTCTGTCTGCTTCGCTCCAGGATGGGTGAGGAGGCAGCAGGGAGCTGCAGCAGGGCGCTTCATCGGAAGCACAGGACAGGAGTCAGGTGCACCAGCCTGCAGCCCTGGCCTTGTCACCAGCTTATCCCTTATCTCTCTGAGCTTCAGGTTCTTTGCACAGCGAGGCCCTTGAACTTGAGAGTCTCCCCAGGCTCTCCCGACTTTGCTGTGCACTTGTTGCATTCTGCAGGAGTGTGGAAGAAAGGAGTCCCTCCCGTATTTCCCAGGTGCCCAGGAGGCATGCAGAACTGTGAAGGATGGGGCAGCTGGATGAGGGGACCAGCCCTTATTGTGGGCAGGGAGCTTGGATCTTAGCAACGTCCCTTATACCTGAACTCTTGTTATCTGTTTGCTGGTTAAACATGACACCAAACTTCATGGCTTCAAACAATAATTTGGTATTATTTCTCGTGCTTTTGCAGGTTGGTTGGGCTTATCCAGGTGGGTCTATTTTGGTGTAGTTGCCGTCAGAGGAGGCTGGGCTACAGCTACTTGCAGACTTGATGGGGTGGGACACTCAAGATGCCTCACCCACATGGCTGGCGGGCTGAGACTGTCTCTGGAGCAGGAGTGTGTGGCCTCCACGTGGCTTTGGCCTTTCACAGCATGGAGGCTGGGCTCCGAGTGGGAGTGACCATAGAATGAGAGTTCCCGGGAAAGTCCCAAACAGAAGTTGCAGGACTTCTTTTTTTTTTCTTAAGTTTTTATTTTATATTGGAGTATAGTTGGTTAACAATGTTGTGTTATTTTCAGGTGGACAGCAAAGGGACTCAGCTATACGTATACATGTATCCATTCTCACCCAAACTCCCCTCCCATCCAGGCTGCCACATGACATTGAGTAGAGTTCCCTATGCTATACAGTAGGTCCTTCTTGGTCATCCATTTTAAATATAGCAGTGTGTAAAAAATAAATAAATAAATAATAAAAAAATAAATATAGTGGTGTATACATGTCCATCCCAAACTACCTAACACCCTTCTCTCCCGCCACCTCCCTGGGTAACCATAAATTCTTTTAAGTCTGTAAATCTGTTTTGTAAATAAGTTCATTTGTATCATTTTTTTTAAAGATTTGCATATAAACAATATAGATATTTGCCTTTCTCTGGCTAGATGTCTTAGGCTCAGAATTGCTAGAACATCATTTTTGCTCCATTCTTTTGGACAGCCAGTCACTAAGGTCAGTATCCACCTCTCCAGGCAGAAGCTTTGAGGAATTTGCCTCATCTTTAATTCAGCCTGGGAATGTGCTGAGATGTGGATCATGGGGCTGGAACATCTTTCAAGACTGGAGAAGCCCAGGTGATGTAGTTGAACATGTCAGGGCACCTCAGAGAAGCTTTCCACAAGGCCAAGAGGGTTTTAGGACAGTCAGCTCTCATCCCGTCTTTAATCACAGCATCTCTCTGGAGTTCAGAGTCACATTTTTTTAAGGAGCTTTATGGCTTTTAAAGGTAATGTCATGTCTGGGGTCCTGTGTTGCTCCCTAAGCTACGCTGAGTGAGTTGCTCGCCTGGATACTGGAGACCAGTCCAGGGCCTGCAGCAGAAGACGGACTCTAGTCATGGCTCCACGGTATAGAGGGAGGTGCTTTCCTAGATGGAGGCTTCCCAGGAGCCTGGGCAGAACTCAGAGACAATGCTTCTCTTCCCATAAGAAAACACACTTTGGACCTTCATTACATTTCTCTCTGGTCTACATGTCTCTTAGTGTCCATTGCCAAAAGGAAATACTAAAAGGAGATCAGACTTGAGGATTCCCATGAGCCACCTAAGCAGAACTGAATCTAGCTTATACTTGGGTTATTTCTTGTAAATGTCTCTGATAATTACAAAAGAAATATGAGTCACCTTCCTAAAAGGTAAGAGAGAATCACTTTAAACCAATCCCCTGGATCCGGAATCTCCCCCCATCATTACCCATCTTTGTAAAGGAGTGTAAATAATCACCTCATTTTCACTTTATAAGCCATCCTGTAGCGTCACATCCCTGAGCATCATATCAGCTTTAAATTTGAAAGCTCCCAGTTTGCAAATATCCTACAGGCGCAAGAAGCTCTAACTAGGTGTGTGTGTGTGTTCAGTTGCGTCTGACACTTTGTAATCCTGTGGACTATAGCCTGCCAGGCTCCTCTGTCCACAGAATTTTTCAGGCAAGAATACTAGAGCAAGTTGCCATTTCTTCCTCCAAGGGATCTTCCTGACCCAGGGATCAAACCTGAGTCTCTTGTGGCTCCTGCATTGGCAGGTAGATTCTTTACTACTAGTGCCACCTGGGAAGCCCTCTAACTAGGTACTATTTCTTAATTTAGTGATTTTTAATTTTACTCTTTCTGGATTTCAGGCCCTGTTAACTAGGTTTTCCACTTGAAATCTGGCTCCACAGTTATACCCTATAGCACGTGTCACAATTCAACCCTCTGCTGTTTAGTGAACTTTAAAGGGAGTTGAGTCCTTTCTGGAAAAGCCTGAGGGCATCAGTGCTCTCAGCTGTCTTTTGTACTATTAGACTGAACTCTCACTGAGAGTAGGACCTGAGTTTCTTCCCCTCTGAATATCACTTAGTGCCTTATTTGCACACAGGCAGCTCTCAGTGGGATTTAGCCTGGGGTTGCAGGAGTTGCGAAGCCCTAAATTGTCCCATGGTTTCCTTGGGAATCCCCCAGGAGTCTCTGAACAGCCCCGAGTCCAGTGCTTTGAGAAGATGTTTTGTTCTTAAAAGGGAGAGGGCTGTCTTTTCTCTTTGATGGATTGGTGGTCAGGCTCCCAAGGAGAGGTGACTCACTGCAGAGGTCAGAGTGCACTGAGAGGGAGGAGGTGTTGGCTGGCCAAGCTGCCCGGGGAGCTGCCAGGCTTGTTGTGGTCCTTGCCTGCTTTCAGTCACAGGGGTCACTGGCTTCTGGGGCACTGGCCCAGACTCTCCACTCTGAGAAGCACAGAAAGATGGGTTGAGGACAGTCCAGGTCTGAAACCTGCCATAAATTTATCACGATTCGATTTCCCCTTTTTAGGCGCTGCACTGTGTATTTGTGTGCGGAAGATAACTTAGGACACTTGGCTCTTCGACCACATGTTCTTGGCTCCTCTGGGCGTTCATGTCAGTGGAAGGAATGCAGAGCAATAACTGGTCCCTGGGAGGGCAGCACTTACCCTGTCACCCCACTTCTCCCTGGAATGAGCGACTGGCTCATTTCTTCAGATGAGCAAGTCGAGTGGTTCTTGCTGGCACATGCGGTTGTTCCCTGGTGAAACTGGGGCAACGACAAGCGCTCTTTCTGGACTGATGAAGCCAGAAGACGCCGAGGTCCTGAGTCATCAATATGGAGTCTGTCTTGGCTGGAGCAGAGCCTGAGGCCACAGCTGGGTGCAGGTGATTTTCTGAGAGGTGATCCCAGGAGGCAGGAGGGTGAGACAGGGGAGGAGAAAGGATCCAAATGAGAACATATTTTTGAAAAAATGAGACTGTGTTTCTGTGAGAAGCAGAACTCGGTTTTGCTAAGATGTGTAGAAGCACAGAGAATGTTCCCCTGAAGGATAGAGGTCAGGGCACTCACCACTGGTCTCTCATGCCCCCATGGTTGTGGGTAATCCCTGGGGTGTGGACTTCACAGCTGCCCTTGTGCTGGCCTAGGAGGGTCTTGAAATGTCATCGCATGTTCTAGAGGGGAAGAGTGGGTACCCAGGTGGGATAGGCTTAAGGAGCGATGCTGTCCATGGGAGATGAGTCTGTGCTCTCAAGGAGCTGCCCATCCAGCAGGTTAGAACCAGGGCTGGGCTGAGCAGATATGGTGGCAGGCTTCCTCTACTTTTCAACAGGGACAACCTCTGATGATACCTGGAACCATAAGGAGTAGTGAGGCCTTGGACTTATTGAGAAGAAGTGGGTTAGGTGATGGACTGAAGTATTTCTGGGATGTCTAGAAAAGAATTAACTAATTAGAAGACCCACCACTATTGTTTACTCCTAGCACTACTTTTACCAACTTAAGATATTTTCTCATCTGAGACTAAAAATATTCTATAAAAAATGTGCTTCATATCTGCCTTTAGTTTTACTATTTTTCACCCTTCATTTCTTTGAGCAAATCCAAATACTTGAAATATTTGTAGAGATAATGACCAAGGATTGTCTAAAATTAATGAAAGCTCACAAACAAGAGGCTTGGTATAACCAGATCAGAAAAAATATGACACACACACACACAGATACTCCACAGTCAAATTGCTGAAATCTGAACATAGAAACTTGAAGGCAGAGAAAAAAAATTATTAAGTTGGTGCAAAAGTAATAGCTGTTTGTTGAAATTTGCCGTTTGATATTGGAATACATTCTAAATAAATGTGATTATGTTAACGATCATTCTAAGGAAGATTTCTCACTCTATGTTTTTTGCTGATGACTTATTACTTGCTGTTTATTTTAAATTTATTATACAGTGGGAGTGGGAAATAGATTTAAGGGACTAGATCTAATAGACAGTGACTGATGAACTATGGATGGAGGTTCGAACTATGGATGGAGGTTGGTGACATTGTGACAGGGATCAAGAGCATCCCCAAGAAAAAGAAATGCAAAAAAGCAAAATGGTTCTCTGAGGAGGTCTTACAAATAGCTGTGAAAAGAAGAGAAGCAAAAAGCAAAGGAGAAAAGGAAAGATATACCCATTTGAATGCAGGGTTCTAAAGAATAACACAGAGAGATAAGAAAGCCTTCCTCAATGATCAGTGCAAAGAAATTGAAGAAAATAATAGAATAGGAAAGACTAGAGATCTCTTCAAGAAAATTAGAGATACCAAGGGAACATTTCATGCAAAGATGGGCTCAATAAAGGACAGAAATGGTATGGACTTAACAGAAGCAGAAGATATTAAGAAGAGGTAGCAAGAATACACAGAAGAACTGTACAAAAAAGATCTTCAAGATTCAGATGATCACGATGGTGTGATCATGCACCTAGAGCCAGACATCCTGGTATGCAAAGTCAAGTGGGCCTTAGGAAGCATCGCTATGAACAAAGCTAGTGGAGGTGATAGAATTCCAGCTGAGCTATTTCAAATACTAAAAGATGATGCTGTGGCACTTAATATGCCAGGAAATTTGGAAAACTCAGCAATGGCCACAGGACTGGAAAAGGTCAGTTTTCATTACAGTCCCAAAGAATGTTCAAACTACCACACAATTGCACTCATCTCACACACTAGTAAAGTAATGCTCAAAATTCTTCAAGCCAAGCTTCAGCAATACATGAACTGTGAACTTCCAGATGTTCAAGCTGGTTTTGGAAAAGGCAGAGGAACCAGATATCAAATTGCCAACATCCATTGGATCATTGAAAAAGCAAGAGGGTTCCAGAAGAACATCTATTTCTGCTTTATTGACTATGCCAAAGCCTTTGACATAGTCAAAGCCTTTCTTCACCACAAACTGTGGAAAATTCTTCAAGAGATGGGAATACCAGCCCACTTTACCTGCCTCCTGAGAACTCTGTATGTAGGTCAGGAAGCAACAGTTAGAAATGGACATGGAACAACAGACCAGTTCCAAATAGGAAAAGGAGTACATCAAGGCTGTGTATTGTCACCCTGCTTATTTAACTTATATGCAGAGTACGTTATGCGAAATGCTGGGCTGGATGAAGCACAAGCTGGAATCAAGATTGCCAGGAGACATATCAATAACGTCAGATATGCAGATGCCACCACCCTTATGGCAGAAAATAAAGAACTAAAGAGCCTCTTGATGAAAGGGAAAGAGGAAAGTGAAAAAGTTGGCTTAAAGTTCAACATTCAGAAAACTAAGATCATGGCATCCAGTACCATCACCTCATGACAAATAGATGGGTAAACAGTTGAAACAGTGACAGACTTTATTTTTGGGGCCTCCAAAATCACTGCAGATGGTGACTACAGCCAAGAAATTAAAAGACACTTACTCCTTGGAAGGAAAGTTATGACCAACCTAGACAGCATATTAAAAAGCAGAGACATTACTTTGCCAACAAAGATTCGTCTCCTCAAGACTATGGGTTTTCCAGTAGTCATGTATGGATGTGAGAGTTGGACTATAAAGAAAGCTGAGCACTAAAGAATTGATGCTTTTGAACTGTGTTGTTGGAGAAGACTTTTGAAAGTCCCTTGGACTGCAAGGAGATCAGTCCTGAGTGTTCATTGGAAGGGCTGATTTTGAAGCTGAAATTCCAATACTTTGGCTACCTGATGCAAAGAATTGACTCATTCAAAAAGACCCTGATGCTGGGAAAGAGTGAAGATAGGAGGAGAAGGGGATGACAGAGGACGAGATGATTGGATGGCATCACCGACTCAATGAACATGAGTTTGGGTAAACTCCAGGAATTGGTGATGGACAGGGAGGCCTGATGTGCTGCAGTCCATGGGGTTACAAAAGAGTTGGACATGACTGAGTGACTGAACTGAACTGAGACTATGGAAATGATATTAGACAAAAAGCAAATTTGAGTGATTTTCTTATTCAGGTTTAAAATGGGTTGTAAAGCAGCAGAGATGACTCATAACATCAACAACACATTTGGCCCATGAACTGATGATGAATCTACATGGCAGTGGTGGTTCAACAAGTTTTACAAAGAAGACAAGAACCTTGAAGATGAGGAGTGCAGTGGCTGGCCATTGGAAGTTGACAACAACCAATTGAGAGCCATCATTGATGCTGATTCTTTTACAACTATGAGAAAAGTTGATGAAGAATTCAGTGTCAACCACTGTATAGTCATTTGGCATTTGAAGCAAATTGGAAAGGTGAAAAAACTCAGTAAATGGGTGCCTCATGAACTGATTGTAAAAAAAAAGTCGTCATTTTGAAGTGTGGTCTCCTCATATGCAACAACAACTGTTTCCCGAGCAGATTGTGACATGTGATGAAAAGTGGATTTTATATGATAAGCAGCAATGACCAGCTCAGTGGTTGGACTGAGAAGAAGCTCCAAAGCACTTTCCAAAGCCAAACTTGCACCAGAAGAAGGCCATGGTCACTGTTTGGTGGTCTGCTGCTGGTCTGATCCACTACAGCTTTCTGAATCCTGGTGAAACCATTGCATCTGAGAAGTATGCTCAGCAAATCAATGAGATATACTGATAACTGCAATGCCTTCAGCTGGCATTGGTCAACAGAATGGGCCAAATTCTTCTCCACAACCATGCGTGACCACACATTGCACAACCAGCGCTTCAAAAGTCGAATGAGTTGGGCTGCAAAGTTTTGCCTCATCCAGCATATTCACCTGACCTCTTGCCAACTGACTACCACTTCTTCAAGCATCTCAATGACTTTTTGTAGGAAAAATGCCTCCACAACCAGCACAATGCAGAAAATGCTTTCCAAGAGTTTGTCAAATCCCAAGGCATGGATTTTTACACTGCAGGAATAAACAGATTTATTTCTCATTGGCAAAAATGTCTTGATTGTAATGGTTCCTATTTTGATTAATAAAGATATGTTTGAGCTTAGTTATAAAGATTTAAATTTTACTGTCTGAAATCACAATTATGTTTGCACCAACCTAATAATGAAGAAGAATAAAAGAGAATTTCTTCTGCTACATTCTCTCTCTTCTTCTCTTTAATGACATGTGTATCAGACCTCTTATTATTTTCCTTCAGCTTCTGCAAGTTTGTTCTATTTTTTTTACTCTTCTTCTTTTTTGATTTCAGTATGTATAATTTCTATTGGCGTATCTTCAAGTTCATCAATTCCTTTCTCAGTTGTATCCAACCTGCTGATAAGGCCAGAAAAAGAATTAACCTCTGGAATCACATTCTATATTTATAAGACTCTCATTTGACCCTTTTCGGCTCTATGCTGAAGTTCCCTGTTAGTTCACCTCCTCATTTGATTTATTAGATTCCTGTACAATTTTCCCATGAGATTTTTTTCAACATAGTCATCATAGTTGTTTTAAATTTCATGTCTGACAGTTCCCACCTCTGAGTCATCTGAGTCTGATTCTAGTGGTTGTTTTGTCTCTCTACAGTGGGTTGTTCTTCCTTGCTTTTCTGTGGATCTCAACATTTTTGATTGCTTGCCAGATGTTGGTTGTGGAAAGATTGTAGAGACTGAAGTACACAGTGTTTATACTCAGAAAAGGGCATGGCTCTCCCACAAGGCAGTTAGCACGGATGGCTGAGTCAGTTTCCTTAGATTTTGAGTTTGTTTCCTTCAGGCTTCTCCATCAGTGGGTGCTGTTATCTTATGCTTAGTATAGCAGTTGGTATGCTGTGGGGGTTCCTGTTCCACACTCAGCTTTCAGGAGCACCTTGTAGTCGATTCTCCATGATCTCGACACCTTCCAGTGGTAGACTGGGTGCTTGTCACTTGGAGTTCATGATGAGCGGGTGAAAGGTTTATCACTTCTCCTGGTTCAGCCTCGGGCTTTGGTCAGGGCTGTGAGTCTCAGAGACAGAGACTGATCGATTGATTTGCATATGAGTGTTTGTAACCATACAGAAGTGTCAAGTCATGGTTCCTCACTCGGGGAACAGATCAACAAACTTTGGTGGGCACACACGCTGAATTCTATGCAGCAATAAAAAGGAATAAACAGATACACACATCTACATGGGTGAATCCTAAATGTACTCTACTAAATGAAAGAAGTCAGATTCATAGTTCTGTATACATTTTAACTTCCAGCTTGGGAAACTCTGGAAGAGGGAGACGTTTAAGTTAAGAAACTATGTCAGTGGTTGCCAGGAGCGTGGAGTGGAGGAAGGGATGACAATAAGGTGGCCTGAAGGAAATTCTTGTTAGGATAGAACTGTTCTAATCATTAGAGATGTGATCTTGCCTTTCAGGAAGAGGAATTTACCAGCACATCGCCCACTGCCCTTGGAAACCAAGCTCTGCAGAGTTTCTCTGTGTTGAGATGGGAGGGACTTCCCTGTCCCTTCTCTTCTCCCCCCACCCCCCAGCCCCAGCAACAGACTTCTGCTCTGTGTCAGGGTAAGGGCCTGACTCAGATGCTTTTGCTCACCTGCTCCAGCAGTTTCAGGTCGTTTCATCTGAAGGAGGTGTGGGAGGAAGGCTGGCTTTGGGGCCTGGACTGCAGTGCAGCAGGTCACCACCCGCACCCCGTACCCCCTTGGGACACTCATTGTAACCATCTTGCTCATGCCTTCTGGGTGGAAGCCTGCGGCAAAGAATACGTGAGTGACTGTGAACTATCGTTGTGTCTGGAAGTCCCAGCGATTGTAAACTGGACACACTAGTCTGCACCTGACCTCTAGAAGTCATTAGAATTTTAGATGATTTCTGCGCACCTGCTTCTGGGGAGGCTGCCTCTGTTGTGATTGCTATGTGCTGAGGAAGGTGAGACAGGCTGTGTCCCTCCCTTGAGGGGAGTTCATCTTTGGGTGTTCAGTTCACTTGGTTGCAGTCAACTCTTTGATGGACTCAAAAATTATGTTTTTCTGGGTTTTCTGGCCTTTCCTTGTCGTTAGAGTGGGAAGAAATGTCCTCTGTGACTTTCTACATCCTCTGTGCAAGTGGGACAGCTGTTATTCGACTATCCAATTTGCACAGGATGCTGGACCATTTCGTGTTTATTGGCTTTACACTGTGACTCATCCCGTTTGACCAGTGAGCCCGAAAGGTGGAAACCTCTTTGGCCACTTTTGGGTGTGTGGAAGAGCGATATCCTGGATTCCTCCACAGTCATTGGGCTGATGAAGCCCATCCCAGTTTTCCCCTGGCATTCTGGGTACCACTTGCCTGGGAGGGGCAGAGGGCACATCTGTTTGGACATCCTGGGGCAGAGTGATGCAGCCAGAGGGGATCAGGTGTGTTGCCAGAACCTCCGGCTCCATAATAGGATTGAGCAGACGTTCCTTCCCTCAGGCTGGTCCACACCATCCAGCCATGTGAGTTTAACCAAAAGCCTCCCCAGTTCTGGGCTTCCTTTGTGGCTCAAAAGGTAAAGAATCCACCAGCAATGCAGGAGACCAGGGTTCAGTCCCTGTATCTGGACGATCTCCTGGGGAAGGGAAGGGCTACCCACTCCATTATTCTCACCTGGAGAATTCCACGGACAGAGAAGCCTGGCAGGCTACAGTCTGTGGGGTCACACAGAGTGGGACATGACTGAACGATAATACTTTTGCTTTCTCCTCAATTCTGGGTCCCCGAATGCTCATCTCTAAAATTAGAGGGGGGACTAAATTCTCTTAGAATGGATGCCCTCCAGACCGTGATGGGCCAGCAAATCTCAGCACACAGGTGTTTTCTCATTCAAGACATAATAAAAAGGCAGCTGCTCTCATGTGCAGTAGGAGCAACGCTCTGTGTTAAAAGCAGTGCTTGGGTTCAGGAAGGAGGTTGAAGAAGGAGGAAACCACAGCTGAGCTCCTGCGGTTTTCAGAGTCAGCACCCCTGCTCCCCCAGTTAATCCAGCACAGCTCAGATCTCACAGGGCTCGCTTCCTGGGCTTCCCCCACGTGTCTGCTTGAAGGAAGAATTTTGTGGAAAAAAAATAAGTGAAACCCATGCAGAAATTAGAGGGCTTCCCTGGTGGTCAGATGGTAAAGAATCTGCCTACAGTGCAGGAGACTTGGGTCCAATCCCTGAGTCAGGAAGATCCCCTGGAGAAGGGAATGACAACCCACTCCAGTATTTACCAGGGGAAGGGGCTGGCAGGGATAGGTCAGTTGGAAGAGGTAAGAGGTTTGGGAGACAGAAGTGTTTAATGTCTGGATTGTGGTGGTTGTTTCTTGGATGTGTTGTGTCTATTTGGTGAAATTCGTGGAAAGGTATATATAATTTTGAGATGAAGAATTTATGTTTCAAGGCAATTACATAACTTTATTTTGGTTTGTGTAATATTTTGTTGCACAGTAACTGCTGTTAGTTCATACCATCTCTATACAATTTGGCTTTTTTAAAAATTTTAAGCTTTTTATAAAATTTTGAAAGGTAACTTTCCATTTACAGTTATTACAAAATATTGGCTATATTCCCCACATTGTACAATACCTCCTTGAGCCTGTCTTACACTCAGTAGTTTGTACCATTCCCTGCATCATCCCCATATATTCCCTTTCCCCACAACTGGCAGGTGAAGGCACTGGCACCCCACTCCAGTACTCTTGCCTGGAAATCCCATGGATGGAGGAGCCTGGTAGGCTGCAGTCTGTGGGGTTGCTAGGAGTGGACACGATTGAGCGACTTCACTTTCATTTTTCACTTTCACGCATTGGAGAAGGAAATGGCAACCCACTCCAGTGTTCTTGCCTGGAGAATCCCAGGGACAGGGGAGTCTGGTGGGCTGCCGTCTATGGAGTCGGACAGAGTCGGACACGACTGAAGCGACTTAGCCGCAGCAGCAGCCACAACTGCTAACTGCTAGTTTATTCTCTATATCTGTGAGTTGACTTCTGTTTTGTTATATTCACTAGTTTGTTACATTTTTTAGATTCCACATGTAAGTTTTATCATACAGTATTTGTCTTCCTCTGTCTGACTTAATATACTTAGCATAATGCCCTCCAATTTCATCCATGCTGCTAGAAATGGCAAAATTTCATTCTTTTTATGACTGAGTAATATTCCATTGTATAAATACACCACATCTTCTTAGGCATTCATTTGTTGATGGAGACTTAGGTTGTTTCCATATCTTGACTAATGTGAATAGTGCTGCTATGAACATTGGGGTGCACGTATCTTTCGGAATTAGTGTTTTTGTTTTCAGAATTGTATGTTAAAAGGGTGAAATGAATTATATGTAAATTATATTTCAATGAAGTTGACTTAAAATTTGAAAGCCACTGCTTCAGTTTAGTGTTTCTCAAATTCTTAAATATCCATGTTCCTTCCAATTAGACTAAAAACCTCACACTGATCTTTAGTTACTTTGAATTTCAAAATAAATTGTAGCGGGAAAGAGCAAATCAAAAACAATGGT
The DNA here is from genome assembly GCA_007570785.1 of Antilocapra americana. Lineage (NCBI taxonomy): Eukaryota > Metazoa > Chordata > Mammalia > Artiodactyla > Antilocapridae > Antilocapra > Antilocapra americana. The sequence goes on along the minus strand of ML663575.1, from coordinate 4,731,746 downwards.
AGTTTTAGAATCTACTCTGTGAATTTGGAGATAAGAATAATAAGAGAGGTATCTGGCTTTCCACCTCTCAGTTTGTACTTGCATTTTATCCATTTTCCTTCACTGTGTGTGTGTGAGTGTGAGTATGTGTGTGTAAGATTATATACTATTGGTGCTGTTGAAGCTCCTTTGGCTCCACCATTTCATCTCACTTCTTATCTCCCTCCCTGTTTTCCTTCTGTCTTCCTGTGGGCAATAATGTGAATGTTAAGTATGCATACCTACAGTCCATCTTGGACATCTTATCATATATAAACATATACACACAGATGTACCTAAGAACAACACATAGTATTATTTCGAACTTTTACTTGTAAACTTAAAACAATTGGTTTCAAAATATGCAGATCATGCTGCAATTTGATTTTTTCAGTTACCACTGTGTTTCTGAGATCTGCTCATAATGACAAGAATCCAGGTCTAGGTCATTTTTCTTCCTGTTGTGCAGCTTGCCATTTGAGTGCACCATCGTTTACTTTTCAATTCCCCTTGATTCATTATTGTCAGGAACAATGTGGCTACAATCTTGCTTTTACACGCTGAGGGTTTCTCCAGGTTAGACCTGCAGCTAGAGGTCCTCAATCAGGGACTAGAACAAACTCTCCCAACTTTGCAGTTCACCCCAGAGTCCACCCCTAGATCCTACTATCACATTATCTGCAACTATTGCTCTGATTCCACGAGAGTTGCTGTTTGAGAAGAGGGGTTGATATATGCTTTCATCAAGGGTCAGAGTGTATATATTTCAGGCTTTGACAGCCAATGGGGAAAACTGAGACTACAATGTAGGTATTTATATAAAATGTAACCATTAAAAGATGTAAAAACCATTCTTGGTTTGTAGACTATAGGAAAGCAAAAGCTGGCTGGATTTGGTGCCTGCACTGGCGTTCACTGTGCCCTGCTCTAGACCTTTGTAGTTCTAGACAATCTTCTAGTTCTAGTGTGAATTTATGAATAAATAGATTAATACATGTGTCCACATACATACATGTCCACATACACATGCACATGTGAAGGCATAGTGTTACAAGTTAGGTGACCAGCACACACACACTTCCAACTGAGGGAAGCCCTGGCAGAAATGGCAGCCCATTTCTCGAAAAGTTGCTTTTGCCCTTGTTTTGTATGAGCAGCAGGCCTGAGCGTGGCTCTAGGTTCCTTCCCAGGGCTGCCTGCTCCTGAGTCCCCTTGGCTGGCCTGGGCCCTGCCCTCTGTGAGCACAAAACAAGCAGGGATGCCAGCCTCTGCACGGTGTTCGTGGCTTCCAACACACAAAGCCCAGGCTCCCCCTCACCCTGTGACCCCCTCATGAGGATGGGTCACTGTGGGGTGCTTGGAGGGAGAACGTGGAGATGGGCGGTGTTTTGGAAGGCACAGCCGTTAGGCAGTGCCAAGTGGCTTGACTTCATCTTTCTAAAGATGGGGCAGGGGTGGGATACGTGGGCAATGAGCCACCCACATTGCTCCCCAAGACAACCAGAGGACCAGGGGTTAGTGGAACAGAGAACAGATGATAATTAAAGAGGTTTGGACCAAAGCGGTTTTTTTTTATAAAGCCCTGGTTCTGGCTGGGCCATCCTTCTGGTGGGACTGCACCCAGAGTCACCGGGACTATGACACCCTGTCAGCTCTTTCCCGTTTTTGAGCAAGGTGTTTCCATAACCTGCTTCTCCAGTGACTCGGAAGCTGCCCTTGGGGAGGTGACCAGCCTGGGGGACTGTGCAAGGTTCCTCACTGGTGTGAGGACAACCATCTTGTGAGGGAGGGTCGTGGGGAGGGCCGAAGGGGGAATGCGTGTGCGTGTGCACGAGTGTGTGTCAGGGTGGGATGTGTAGGTAAACGTGCCCTTTTCCAAGTGTCAACTCACACAGAAGAGCAGCCTTCCAGACCTCAGTGAGTCCCCCCAGGGTGGCTCACACAAAATCCAGCCTGCCCCTCCCACCATCCTCCTGCCCCTTCCTGTCCACCTCTGCAGGTGCTGAGACCCCTCCTTGTATTCCCTGCCAACAAACACTCTCTCCACTCCCACCCTAGTCCCACTGGGTTGATGGACTCAGACAGAGAAGGCATGATGATAAAGAAGCCAATCAATTCAAGTTCTTAAGATTCGGTGTCAGGAGGGAATGAATCCACCTGAGTCTCTTCCCTGACAAGGAAGCCACATGGAGGGGTGAGCTGAAGCACCTAGAGCTGATGAGGGACCTTGCTTTCTCTTCTGGAACTTTACATCTTTGCCTGGAGTGGGGAGTTGGCAGGGATGGTCAGTGCAGGCTTCTATCAGCTGCTTTTACCTTCTCCTGCCTTTTACCTAGAGCACACAGCTTAGCCACAGACCCTAGCTCCCCAGAGCTCAGTTTCACTGCAGCCCACACAGAGGGCTAAATTAGGCTATTTGCACCTTGGCTGATGTCTTCTTAATGGTTCTGTGGATAATGGTGCTTATCCCCTGCAGAGATGGAATGACACAAAGGGAGGAACTCAGAGGTGAGATTCTGTGAGAAAACAAAGCTCCCTAGTGAACTGACCACTCACAAGTTTAAATATTTAAATTCTCATGTTAATGGAGGGAGGAGGTGTCATTACTTACTGTCAAGGCTCCAGTGTTATTCCAGGCTCCTGCTCATTAGCAGGGGTTCATCAGAAAGTCTTTTATTCCCTCTGGCCTTTGTAGCTGCCACTCCTGGGCCAACACTCATGTCTCCCTCCGACTCTTGCCCTGGAGAACTCTTAGTCACGGTACTGACCTCACCCTCGGTGTACTCCCAGGCTCCCATGGCACTGACCTCCCTGGCTAGGAACTTGTCACAGTGGTTGTTATTGCTCATGCACTTACCCAAACCCTCCACCTGGTGAGAAACGGCTTGTTCATTGCTGTTCCCACAGCCTGATGCTCTCCCAGGACCAGATGCAAAGAGAAGAATCCCCAAGAGCATCAAGGTCAGAAAAACTCTCAAGCCAGGGGCACAGTCATGGCCAGTGAGGAGAGGCAGGAGGTTGGGAGCTGAGGACGTGAGGACCAGGCTTAAGGGTGAGTTCTCCAGGGCTGGACGCTGATCTGGAATCATGATGTGTCACCTGGACTTGTTCCCTGGCTGCTGGCTGAAGACGAGGAGGTCAAGCAGGGGTTTCAAGGCGGTGGACCGACCCGTGCAGAGGCTCAGCTGAGGAGGTATAACCCTGAGCTGGTTCTAGAAGCCCCACCTGCTGGATACCAGCTCCAGGGCAGGTCCAAAGGATAGAGCAAAGCCAGAGTGGCTTAGATTTGGACATTCCCGCAGCTCATGCAGGTGAGGCAGACTGGGAGATGCTGGTCACTTGCGCAGTTCACCTCCCAGTGAGGTTGGATCCAGGGCTGGGGTGCACAGGAGAAGCATTGAGGATTGGGAGGAGAGAATCTTGGACTCCGGAGTCTGAGGAATGCTGGAGAGAAACAATGGCCAGACTTTGATTAGGTGGATCCCCCAGAAGCAGACTTCAGGCAAGGATTCCAGGGCAAGTGGCTTATTTGGAAGGTGGTGGGAAGCAATGGCAAGAGGTGGGGAGAGGGGCAGCCCAGCATCACCAGTGGATGAACCAGGTGCCTGGCAGGTGCCCAGAGCTCCTCCTTGCCTCGGAGCTCCCGGCACACATGTCTGGCGCCATGTCCCACCTGTGTTGGCTTAGAACTGAGGTCCCAGGACAGTGACTTCCTCTCCGTCGAGGGTGGTGCGGTGACTTGAGTGTCAGACAAAGCACCTGCTGAATCTCGATGGGGCCTGAGAGCTGGGGGCGCCAGCGGCTTCAGCATGCAGACTCTGCCCTGGAGCATTAGATTGCACACCCGTGTGGGCAGCTGCATGCAGTGTGCCCATGGGTGCACTTGAGCCTGGCTGCTGGGGCACCTCTCATCCTGATGAACTGACGGTGGGGACTTCAGCTGGCATTCCTGCTGGATTGAGGCACCTGCACAGAGACCCTGCCTTGATTCTTCTGCGTAACGTTGTAGAAGACCCTTGAGGGCTTTTGACTGAATAGAACTGAAGTCCAGCTTGGAAGTGTCAGAGAGAAGATGGGACCCACAGCTCATCCAAGGGCCCTGAGCCCTCTGTCAGGGATCAGAGCTCCCCGGGGGGGACTGGTCTCTCCTAAGCCACCATGAGCAGCCTCAGATACTGAACAGCCACCCGCCAGGCCCTGTGCACCTACAGCTCTGACCCCAGCAGGTCACCATTATCCCTGGCGGCACAGGCTAGGGGCAGTTCCTTTGTACAGAGGAAGAGAACGTGAGTCTGATGATCCCATTTCTCTTGAGTCTCTGCTCATCAGTGCCACATGGGACTCTTACCTGTACCTGACCTATTACCGTGAGTGGGCAGCTTGGCCCAAACCCGGGGCTGGTCATGCTGGGCTGAGCTCATTGCAGGGCTCCTACATGTTGAGAAGCAGCGGTTGACCCAACTCCGGGTCTCCTGCAGCCCAGCCCTCATTTTACAGCGAGGTGGATGTTGCCCACTTCAAGGTCCCATAACTGAGTCGGAAGTGCCCCCACCCCGCCCCCTCGCCTAGAGATGTGCCCACTCCTCCTCCACATGCACTCCTGCTGATAGAAGGGTGTTTCCTAAAATCATTTTGCTGATATAGCCCGTTTTCTGGGTTGTATTTTTCCAGATCAATATTATGTGTGTATGTGTGTGTGTGTAGTGGTGGTGGGGGGGTGCACATCTTAGAGAATTGTCATGCAGTATTTAGTCTAGGAGAAAAGGCCAATTATTGGCTAGAATTCTGTGACTGTTAGGGTTTCCCTGGTGGCTCAGTGGTAAAGAATCCATCTGCAATGCAGAAGACCTGGGTTCAATCCCTGGGTAGGGAAGATCCCCTGGAGGAGGAAATGGCAACCCACTCTAGTAGTCTTGCTTGGAGAGCTCATGGACAGAGGAGCCTGGTGGGCTACAGTCCATGGGGTCACCGAGAATTGGATAGAACTGAGCAACTAACATTTTCACCTTCACGGTGGCTATTAGGAAGAGCTTCTCAATGGGACCCAGGGCTGCACCTTGGGCAAGAACTCGGAGGGAGGGAGACAGAGGCAGCCCTGCCCTTGAATGTCTGCTGCTCCCATCAAGAAAGCGGGGACTGGCAGCAAGCGGGAGATTCCTAGTCCTGATCCACTGAACCAGAGTCTTGGGGGGCCTCAGGAACCCCTAGTTTTAACCTGTCCTTGGGTAATTCCCATGCAGCTGCTGCAAGAAAGGCAGCCGGATGGAAGGAATTATTAATGTACAGACCAGGCCAAACCACTCCTGTCCAAGTGGCACACAGCTGTGAGCCAGTGTCCCTCAGTTTTATGATGACAGTTGCCCAGATGTTAGAAAGACAGGTGGCCCTGAGGACACAGGGCCTCACAGCACCCCACAGAGACCCTGACTTCCATCCAGGTTGCTTGGCCATCTGGGGCAGGACCCCGTTCCTTCCTGGCTCAGACTGAAACTCACGTTCCTGCTGAAATCTTCCCAGACCACCCCCTGCTTTATCCCCACAAGCCCCTAGCACTTCCCACCATCTGACACATGTTTCTCTGTTGACTGCTTACCACCCACCCGCCTCTCTCCCATGAGAACAGGAGCTCCCAGGACTCCGGCCCTGTTGTGTCTACTCCTGGACCCTCGGGGCCTGGCACTCGGTGGGCTCTTGGTGACTCTTCCTTCCATGAATGGAGCCCCTTTGCTATGGTTTTCCTTTCAACTGTTTCTCTGCCTCCGGAATGGCACCAGCTTGTCCCAGAGCATTCTCCTTGTCTGCTCTGTGGACCGAAACCGTGTGGATGGAACGATCTCCTCCCATGGAGACCCCTCTCACCGAGTTCCCTTTTCATTGCAAGAATTTTCTCTGGGGGATTCTCAGAGGTGGAGGAAACCTTGTTCCCAGAGCCAGGTCTCGTGCAGAGGTAGATGGGGAGGGGGCAAGGAATGCAGAACCTGGGATCATCCTTACCTGTTTGGAGACCTTTGCTTGGGAACTTCTCCACTCAGCAGCAAATACTGGTAATTAGTGTTTGGGTATGTGAGGACGCTGAAGTTCTACTCTCTGAGCAAATTTCAATGATACAATACAGCGTTATCAGCTCTATCATTATATTTCATATCAGAGCCTTACCATCTTATCTGGATATTTATACACTTTTACCAACATTTTCCTATTTCCCCTACCCCTCAGCCCCTGGCAACCACTTTTTTTTTTTATTCTCTGTTTCAATGAATCTGACTTTTTGGTACATGCCGTGTTTGTCTTGCTGTCTGGCTTATTTCAGCCTAATGCCCTGAAGCTGCATCTGTGTTGTTGCCACTGGCAGAATTGCCTTCCTTCTCATGGTTGAATAGTATTTGGTTGTGCATATGCACCACTTCTTCCTTGTCTGCTTATCTGCTGGTGCATGTAGGCTGTTTCCAGGTCTTGGCTGTTGTGTCTTGGCTGTTGTGAACAGTGCTGCACCATCCAGCATTTAGGAGGGGAGGGAAGAGATGTCTGTGCAGCTGGTACAGGGGACACATCTCAGCACACGTCGGGGGCCCTTACCTGGGGGAGCAGTTCCATTTGCTCTCCTGCATCTAACAGGGGAGGAAGCAGGGTTTCAGGAATGTTGGGACTCAGCTCCAGAACCAGTTCGAGACTCTCCCACTCCCCACGTCTCAGAGCGATGAATTCCCACATCGTCTTATCCCCTCTCACCCTAAAGGGATGAGTAAGTCGGGATTTCCTCACCACACCGAATCCTGACTTGACCTCCCTGAAGTAAACAGTACCCATGGGCCCTAAAATGCTTTTAGAAAAGGAGGAAAGGATTAAAGCTTTTTGCAAAGATAAACAAAAACTCCTGGGAGGCCAGAGTTCAAACTGTTCAAGAGGGATCCAGAAGCCCAGACACGAACTCTTGAGAGAGGGGGTAGACCTAGGGGGGCTGGGGACCCATGGCGACACTGGTCCTCTCCAGAGGAGGTGGGAGGCTGGGGGGAGCTCACGCGGGGAGTAGGGGAGATGTTCCTAGCTCTTCTCTGGCTCTCTGTTCTCCTTCAGACAGTATCGTCCAGCTGCTTGTTCTCCATCTCGCTGGAGGCTGCGGACAGCCGCCCAGGCTGTTTTACATCACGGTTTGCAGCCCGGATGTGGGGCATGTTTCCAAAGGCCAAATGTTCGAGGCAGACGCACCGCGTTCCTGCTCGGAAACCTGGGACTTTTTGGACAAGAAAATCTCCCATAAAACATGAGAATTCATCAGTTCCAAGGACAGAGGAGTTGCAGACCCAGGTCCTTTCCTAATATGCCCCACAGGGTGTCCAGACTCCTTGCGCTTTCCTGCCAGTGTGGGGGGGTGAGGGGGCTGCAGGGTTCCCTGAGGTCTGTCCAGATGGGGCGGGTGGTGTCAGTGACCAGGGCTGGATCCAAATGACACTTGTTCAGAGAAGATGCTCACTGCTTCATTTGTGGAACAACAGGTCCCATCCGCACCGCAACCCCCCACCCCCGGAGCTTGGCAGGAGGGAAGGCTGGTCCAGCCCTGCCAGAGCATCCCAGAATGCAATCCAATCTCTGGACTAAGTGGGATGCACAAGGACAATGTTTGTCCAACCCACCTCGCTGCCACCCCAGGATCCTTGACTTCCACATGGAAAGGCTGGTGCCTGAGGTCAATGGGATGTTGATTCTTCAGGGCACCAGCGGGGAGGACAGGGGGCTCTCACTGGTGCCTCTCAGAGGTGTCAGCCATCTGGGCGAGCTTCTAAGAGACAAGGCTGGGGACAAGCAACCGATCAATGGGGGGAAACAAAGGAGAAACAGTGGTGAGGGGGAAAGCTCAGCCCCATGCCTGAGAATTGTAGCTGAGCAGACGTGGAAATGTTCCCTACTAAAGGAAGCCTCTGGGATTGCCCTAGGGCCAAGGCAGGAATCCTACGGGGCTGCCAGTAGGGCTCATTGTCAACTGTCCGAGCCCAGTGGTGATTACCAAGGGAGGCAGAAGAATCTGCCAGCTTAACGGGATTATTATCCATTTTCACTGGCAGATTTGTGTGTCTAACCCAGACTCAGCCCTGAACCTCAGGTATGTCTGGGCAGTTGCCACGTGGCATCTCTGCTCAGATGTTTGACAGGCGCCCAACCCGTTCCCGACCTGCCAGCCACCCCAGAGGCTTCCAGCCCTCTCATCTTGACAATGGTGAGTCCCTTGTCTGTGGGCCCCTGCAAAACAGCTTCCAAGTGCCCTTGACTCATCAACCGATCCCCTAGCCCGGGTGCCTGAACCTGCAAAGCTTACTGGAGTCAGCCCATCTCTTACAGCCTCCAAGGCCTCCATGCTGGTGGGAGCCACAGTGACGGTGGCTTGTCTGCGATGTTACTGTCTCCTAACTGGTCATCTACTCCTACCGTCTTTGCTCAGCTTCATAGCTGGAATGATTCTCTCAAGAACACAGGTCAGACTGTGCCGCTCCTTTCCAAACTATCGTGGCTTTTCCTTTTGTGCGTGCATGCTCAGTCGCTTCAGTCGTGTCCGACCCTGTGCGGCCCTACAGACTGTGTAGCCTGTTGGAATTCTCTGTCCGTGGGATTTCATTTTCTAATTCACAGGGCACTTGTAATTCCTTCGGGAAAAATGATCAGAATTCTAACTGCTACAGTGTCCACTATTTTATCACTTAAGAAAAGCCTTTTCCCTCTTTATTTAGTAAAACATGTTTACTTTTTGAAAATCTGAAAACATTGAACAGGTAAATAAAGAAAATAAAATCACCCTAAATCTTAATGCTCAGATACACTCAATATTAATAACATACATAGGAAAGGCATTGAGTATTTGGATTCTCAAATCCAAATTCCAAGTATTTGGATCTCTCCCCTCCTTTTCTGAGACAAGGGGTCTTTATTATGCTGGAGGGGAGGTTGGTGGGAAAGAAATTTGGACAAGCTGAGAGGGTCAAGTTTGTCTCTGTGAAGGCATGGAGATGCTCTAAGGCAGAGGAGATAAGAGATGGGAAGGAATTTGGAGGAGACAGATGAGAGACAAACAGAGACAGAGAGGGGAGAGAGGGAGACAGAGAAGGAGAAGGAGAATAAAAGGTGAGGAGGAAAGAGGTAGATGGGGAAGAGAAGGAGGAGAGGGCAGGGGGGAGGGTATTAGAAGGAGACTATTAGTGAGTAGAAGAGAAAACAGGGAAGCCAGGCATCCATGGGGTCACAAAGAGTTGGACATGACTTAGCGACTGAACAACGACAGAGAAGAGAAGTGAGTGATGAAGGCTCAAAGGCTGGGAGTCTTGGGGGAGACCTGAGCAAGGTCAGAAAGAGAAAGGGGAGGAAAGCATTATCTGTTGTGTGGAACAAAAGTTTGAGGAAGGGTTGGCAAAAGAAGTGTTTAAAAGAACTGTGTGTTATTATCATCACCAGAAACCTTCAGTAAAGACATTACTCTTCATTCCAGCTTGATAATGAAAACCATTTTAAAGCCTTAAACAGACTCAGTTTTATTTTGTGTATTTATATCCATCTATATAATCTCATATTATTTTTAAAAATCAAAGTAAGGTCTTATTCTACACATTATGTTATAATCCTCCCTTTTCACTTAACAATATATATATATAGAACATAATCTTTGATGATCACACAGTACTCCAGTGTTGGAATGTACCATAATTTATCTAACTCATCTCTCATTAGCAAGTTGTTTCCAATTTTTAAAACTATTCTAAGCAATATTGCAAATAATATTAGTAAGCCTTCATGCACATACATGATGATTTCCTTAGGATGTATTTCTTGAAGTAGCTTTGTTGGTTCAACGGGAAAATAAAATATTCTAGGCTTCAATACCCATTACTGGGCTGACTTACAGAAAGATTGACTAATTATTCTTCTGTTGAGAGACTAGTGCCCAATCTTTTTTTTTCCCCTTTTTTGACCATGTGGCTTGAAGGATCTTAGTTCCCCTCGCAGGAATTGAACCTGTCCTCAAGGCATTGGTGTTGAAAACGCTGTGTCCTAACCACTGCGCCACTAGGGAATTCCCCATCTATTGATTCTAAACTTTCTTCCCGTATTCTGTAAGCATATTCTGAGATTAATTCAACTAGAATGTAAGTTCTAGGAAGGCAGCAGCCCATTCTGACTCTAGGTAGCATAGGTCTAAACACATAAAGGAAACTGAATAAACACATTGGGATGGATGAGTGATTGGTTGGGTGGATGGATGGATCTAGACTCCTCAAGGTTAGGCGTCTACTTCTCTAGAGCCCTCTCGTGACTGACAGGCTGCTGAAGGCAAGGTAGGCACCTGACACCAAGTCCCCTAAGGAAGTCGGTCTCAGTCTAAACGTATTTCCATTGGGAGTCAGACGTTCCACCCATTCTTAGAAAGCAGATTGTTCACTTGACTCTGAATCCAGGAGTCTATGGTCCCAAGAAGGAGTTAAACTCCTGGAAGGATTGGGTCCTCGTATTTACTTACTGCATCATCTGCCCAATGACCTCTTTTGGGAAGTTGCCACTGGGGTGACCTGATATGAGTAAAGCATTATCTTCTTCCAAGAACAGATCAAACCAGGCTTTGTACATCCTTTAAGATGCTGTGTTGAGGAGATGGAAGGAGGGATGGAAGCATCCAGTGCAGCACCTGGCACAGGGCTGGCTCCCCGTGGTGGCTATTACTATGATCAAACCATCAGCATCACTTTTCAGTGTCATCTTGGTCTTATCTACTCAAGAAAAAAGTAAATAACATTTTGCTAATTTTTGAATTGAATCCTTTCCATGCTGCCGTGAGTCAGGTGTATATATATATACATTCCCCCCCGCCCCCATTTTGCAGCTCAGGAAATAGGAGTTTGAAAAGGCAACATGACCTTCCTGGTTTCTCAGAATGACTAGTGTCGATCTGACTTCAACAGAGATGGGTGCAATGTCAGCGTTCGTCACAGCCAACCTCCCTGAGCACAGATGCTCCTCTGATCAGTTAGCAGACAGAGGACAGGGCTGCTGGGGTCTCAGGGGCCCGATGAGTGTCTGGGCGCTTGTAACATTCCTGAGGACAGTGGGGTCTCTTTTGCTCACAGCCTCTCTGTGGTGGCTCAGATTGTAAAGCGTCTGCCCGCAATGTGGGAGACCCGGGTTGGATCCCTGGGTCAGGAAGATACCCTGGAGAAAGAAATGGCAACCCACTCCAGTACTCTTGCCTGGAAAATTCCATGGATGGAGGAGCCTGGTGGGCTTCAGCCCATGGGATTGCAAAGAGTTAGACTCGACTGAGCGACTTCACATGGTCATGGTCTCTGACAATGAGGCAGGCAGAGGCCAACTCCATATAAGAAAGTCCAGGAGGTCAGCCAGGGGAGTTGAGATGGCTTAGACCAGATACCATCTAGAAGACAGAGGTCATCTCCTACAAATGCTCCCTCCCAACATCAGGAACAGTTCCTACGAGGAAAGGACAGGGATCAAGGGTTGTCATGTCAGTTCAGTTCAGTTCAGTTCAGTCACTCAGTTGTGTCCAACTCTTTGCAACCCCATGGACTGCAGCATGCCAGGCTTCCCTGTCCATCACCAACTCCTGGAGCCTACTCAAACTCATTGCGTTGGTGATGCCATCCAACCATCTCATGCTCTGTCATTCCCTTCTCCTCCCACCTTCAATCTTTCCCAGCATCAGGGTCTTCTCTAATGAGTCAGTTCTTCGCATTAGGTGGCCAGTGTATTGGAGCTGCAGCATCAGTCCTTCCAATGAATTCAAGACTGATGCTGATATTCAGGACTGATTTCCTTTAGGATGGACTGATTGGATCTCCTTGTAGTCCAAGGCACTCTCAAGAGTATTCTCCAACACTACAGTTCAAAGGATCAGTTCTTCAGTGGAAGCAAAACAAATACACATGCTCAATGTTGAAAATGAAAGTAAACTGGAGGGGCTAGGTTCTTCCTGTCAGTTGATTCCAAGTGTGGACCTGGCACTTTTTCTTGCCCATATTCACGTGCTTCTTAGTTAGCTTCTGAGCTGAAGAAAGCAGGGAGTCCTGGGCTGCAGGGCAATTATCCTGTCCTTTCAAACCCCAGTGCTTTGATCCTCTTCCATATTCTCCCAGTGAGGCTGGTGGCAATGGAAAAGGGAATTAGCTCAAGTGGAGTGGTTTTCCCCTTCGAATGTGTGAGTTTTTGCTCTTGGGAACTTTGTTGTGAACCAGATACCAGAGTCTAAACAACAGCTGTAGCTGCCCTGGCGTGAGGGCTGATGGATGGTGGTTGGGGGCGGGGGAGAGATTTGGTTTTCTTCTGTCAACTCCCGGATCATGGTTGCTCCGGGGGAGGTTGTTCTGCTGTCTTGTCTGGAGGATGGTACAGAGCAGAGTTGGGCTGTAGGTAGAGGTGCCGCAGCCACACATATACCAAAAACAGCAGTTCATGCTTGTACGTTGGGACTTGCTCTCTTTTGATACCATGTTCACTCTTCCCACCTGCTTTCTGTGCACATATAATTAGGTACTTGACAGATGGCGTCTGTGCAACAGCTGAGACTGCAGTGTGAATCTGAGTGAGTCATGACCGGCAGGAGCTTCGTTTTCCCAACATGGAAAGTGGGAGCCAGTGATGTCGAAGCCTAGGACCATAGTTGTAAAAGTGCCCAGCACTTAATGGGCACATGCTGAATCCTCAATTCCATCCTTATCTCTTGGACACTTTCCTTTCCAATGCTCTGGAGTACCCGACATGGACATCTTTCAGGTGATGAATTGTAAGGAAGGTCTTGGAAATGTGGGCTACTTAGACTCGCCTTGCTGCCTTTCCTGAGGCATCCAAGGTCATCTTTTTAGGAAGTCTGAGAGACAAACCTCAGACTGTGTTCATTCTTTCCCAGATGGAAAATGGAAAAATGTGTTCTAGCATCCAAATGTTTGGTCTATAAAATGCTCAGAACATTCAGATGTTTGGCGCTCAGAGGGCAAGGTGCCATGCAAGCATGTGAGTGTCATAAAGTCACAACTGGCCTGGCCGTTGGGATGGTTGGTTTTAATCAGGTATCCAGGAGAAATAACCCAGACCTTGTGGTTTACTCATTTCTGTTCTCCCTGAGAAAGCATTATATTTTATCTTTACTCCAAAGTTTATAAAGAAGGTTGCTTTGAAAGTAGTTCATTTGCAGTGGTTGGATGGGAATCTTAGAAACTGTATAAATATCTGACTTTATAAGGATTCGCATTTGGATACTGGCTCCTTGTTTAGACCCAACTGGGTCCAAAGGAAATTCTGGATTTGCACTAGAGACAAGCGAAGACAAATTATTTGTTTTTAAGATTATATAGTTTTTAAAAAGCTAGATCCTGTTAAGATCTTTCATCTATACCTTAACCAAGAAATTTTCATTTTCCATCTTCTTTGGGATATAGGCTTATTTTCAATGCTATTCTCAGATGAAAGTCATAATGTTAAATATTTCTTTGAAAAAAAGAAACTGAATTTTAAAAAGTCCCATTGTCAATGTTGCCTTCATCTGTGGAGGTGGAAAGGGTGCTGAGGATGTGAGATACACTTGCAATGATTATGCAATTTTTCACTCATCTCACTGTGGGTGGTGCCCTCTGTCCCCTCCTCAATGCCTAGCTCAGCCATGTGACTTGATTTGACCAATGGGATGTTAGCACATGTGATGAGTGACACAGCAGAGGCTGGGAAAATGCTTATACATCGAGGCTTGCCCTCCTGCAATAACCATGAGAATATACCTGAGCTGCTTAGGGAGTATTAGAACTGAAATATAGTCCCATCTTCTCTCATCCCAGCCAAGGCCATCACGACAACCACGGGAATCCAGCTGAGAGTAACCAGCCCACCCACAGCTGACTGAGGTTGGCAGAATGACTCAGATGACCCACAGACTCAAGAGCAGTAATACTTACATCAATATATATTTTAATAATTATCATTTTAACCTACTGCGTTTGGAGGTGTTTTGTTATAGAGCATTGGTGTGGACTCATACATTGTGGTCCACGTTGCCCTGTGCTCTGAAATCTCACAAATTCGCCTCATTCACACAAGCTCTGTGATAAGACACGTGTTGTTCTATTTCTTTGAGCATCACCCAAAATATGGAAAAAACCCCTCCCATCTGGCAGGATGGTGGGGCAAGCTGATATGGACGATCACCAAACAACTCATATACAGCCCCCTTAATAAACAGGGACTACTCCTGGCTTCATCTTTATTTAGAACAAAGCAATTGAGTGAGGCAGTTGAGCTTGGTTGAGGCAACCTGGTTTTTATAGGGCCTCTGGGTTTAAGTCCTTGGGAAAAAAGAGAAAGAAAGAGAGAAGACCCTGGGATGTCCTTCTTGGAAAATAGAAGAATATTTACTGCCAGGAAATAACCTTTGAATCTGGACTATCATTTTAACCTCATCTTCTGGTCTTTTCTTTTTTTTTTCCCTTTCTATTTTTTGGCTGTGTTTGGCATGCAGGATCTTAGTTCCCCAACCAGGGATTGAACCCGTGCCAAGGGAGTGGAAGCATAGCATCTCAATGACTGGATCACCAGGGAAGCCCCTCATTTTTGATCTCGGAGAGAGGTTGAGGTAGGGATGAAAAAGAACAAACAAACACCCAGAGAAATTTCTAGACCAAATTAGTGTTTTTAATCCTGAACTTTTCGATAACCAGGCAGGATCCACTGTCTCTTAAGCAAAGATATTTGAGTTGCAGAGGTAAGCATGCATAATTTAGGAAGATGAACTCCATCGCTTCAATGGGCCTGTTGAAGTGGCCACAGGGAACTGAGTATCCATGCCTGGTTGCTGAGGTTGTAGAGCTGTCCTTTGGGGTTCATCCTGTGTTTGTTTCTGGCTAAGACATGAGGGCTTCCCATGTGGTGCTAGTGGTAAAGAACCTGGCTAACAATGCAGGAGGTGTGAGAGATGTGTGTTCCATCCCTGGGTCGGGGAGATCCCCTGGAGGAGGGCATGCAACCCACACTGGTATTCACTCTAGTATTCTAGAGAATCCCATGGATAGAGGAACCTGGTGGGCTAGGGTTCATAGGACTGCAGAGAGTGGGACATGACCGAAGTGATTTAGCACGCTTACACTCAAGATACAAGAGAGCTGACCCGTGAGAAACATGTTTACATATGCTCCAGTATGTTTCCACGCTATGAGGCCTCTGTATTCAAAAAATACTGTTCAACAGAGGAAAGGGGGATTAGAACATTTTGATCGGTTCTCTCAGTTGATGAGGAAATAGCCTCAGAGAGGTGAAGTGACTTGGTTTAACTCACCCAGGCAGTGATGTGCCAACTTAGGGATGTCCCTAGGGTGAGAATCCAGCTCTGCCATCTGCCATGCCAGTGTTCTTCCCGTTCTACCTTCTGGTCCCTCACCCAACATTTTCTTTTTTTTTTTTTGCCAGGTTACAATGTAAGGCCTAGGTAGTGAGCTGGACTGTTCTACATTGCTAGCATTTTACCTTCATTGTGTGGACTGTTTCCTTTAGCAGGTTCCTTGACTTGTCAGAATTTCCCTAAAGTCCTGGATTTCATAATTATACATAGGTATATTTATAATTATTATTATATCATATACAATGTAGGAATATATATGTATATAATTATCCAACCACTGCACAAAGTGACTTTCTCCATCCGTCAATTAATCTACGACTATTTCACTGGGGCCTCGTTGTTCCCATGGTAACTAATGCACTGCAAAGTGGGGAGCTCTGAGAGGAACTTGGTAGAGGATTAAAAACAACACCATATATGAACATAAATGAAATGTGACTTTGGAGGGGGCACGGGAGAGGGCTATAAGGTTCTTAATGGAATGTCTGCTTAGGAAAATCTCCGTATCTGACTCACAGCTTTGCTACTTCTAGTGATCAAAACTCTGTACCATCTGGGAGATCACATTCCTTCCTACTAACAGTGCGGAGGTGCATAGGAGGTATTTGCT
The DNA here is from genome assembly GCA_007570785.1 of Antilocapra americana. Lineage (NCBI taxonomy): Eukaryota > Metazoa > Chordata > Mammalia > Artiodactyla > Antilocapridae > Antilocapra > Antilocapra americana. The sequence continues at coordinate 4,715,748 of ML663575.1, read as the reverse complement.
ACCAAGTACTGACGGAATGGGCTTCCCAGGTGATGCTGGTGGTAAAGAGCTTGCCAACCAATGCAGACTAGATGAAAGAGATGTAGGTTCAATCCCTGGGTTGGGAAGATGCCCTGGAGGGGAGCATGGCAACCTACTCCAGTCTTCTTGCCTGGAGAATCCCATGGACAGAGGAGCCTAGCGGGCTAGAGTCCATGGGGTCACAAAGAGTCCTAAGTTGCTCATGACTGAGCAACTTAGCATGTACTCATTTACAGGAGTAGAATGGAAGTGTTTGGGTTTCCCTTTTTTCCATTTGCCTGGAGACTCTAGAGACTGCAAGGGTGTTCCAGCTCCCCACCCCGCCGCACTCGCCCTGCTCATCGGCCATATGAACTAACGCTGCCCTGCTCCTGGGGCTGACAGTGAATCACCAGCGACCTCATGGAGCTGGGCATCGAGCTACCTGGGCTTTTTTTTTTAATCTGTTCTCTTAAAATTTTTTAAAAATTTAATTAAAAAAATTTTTCCTATTCTGTTTTGAGTTTTCTCTCCTTCTCCCTCCTTTCTTTCTTCTCTTTGGATTTTTCTTTACTGTGAAGCTTCTAGCACCCTGTCCCTGGGACCCCTGACTTTGGCCTGAGTTGCCCACGTGGCCGTCCCCCCAGGTACTTCGTTGCTGCAGGCACTGGTCTTACCCTCCCTCCGCTGCATAGTCCCGGGCTGGCAGCTCTGTCTCCTCCTTGATCCCAGCACCGTGGTCAGAGGCTGCCCCATCCGTTCGCGTAAGCCAGTGGTCCTCAAATTTGGGCAGCATTGGAAATCTGGATTGCTGGGCTCCAGCCCCATAATTTCTGACTTGGTAAGCCGGGTGGCGCTAGCGGTAAAGAACCCGCCTGCCAATGCAGGAGACCTAAGAGACCTGGTTCAAACCCTGAGTTGGGGAGATCCCCAGGAGGAGGGCCTGGCCACCCACTCCAGTATTCTGGCCTGGAGAATCCCATGAACAGAGGAGCCTGGCAGGCTACAGTCCATGGGGTCACAGAGAGTCAGACACGACTGAAGCGACTGAGCATGCACACATGAAGGGTGGAAACGCAACTGAGAATTTACACTTCTAATATTTTCCCAGAGGATGCTGCTGCTGCTGGTCCAGTGAGCACACTTGGCTTTAGTCAAGCTTGAACCTTCGATCATTTGGCATCTCGTGCTTCCCCCTTCTTCATTTTTAGAAGATGCTCTACCAAGCTGCATACATTACCCAGTGCTGGTGTTCTCTGAGCCCCTGTGTAGACCAGCCCTGAAAAGTCAAATCTAGCTTGAGGGCACTGGTAATGGGAAAAAGGTTTTTTTTTTCCCTTTCTCTGGTCTAAGTCAAAGAATTGCTGGAAAGTGAGTCTGAGAGTTTCAGCTGGAAAAGCTGGGCTTGCCTTCACTTGCTTATACCAACCTAAGCTCAGAAGTGAAGGTGAGACACAACCCAGCTTCTCACGGCTGTGATGAGCTCACATTTCACTATCGATGAGCTGAGCTACATTCTTGAGGACAGCCAGGGCCTGGGACTCCATCTGCCCACTGCCTAGGAAGGGAGCACTGTCTGTACTAGGGGCAGCTCTAGCCTCCAATGGACCCTGGAAGCGCTGGAGGAGGGGGTCCTCGGTGCTGATGCCTGAATCATGGCACAGAGAGGCTGCAGTGGGCATGGGGCAGCCTCCGAGGACATCAAAAGCATATCCACAGGAATAAGTGTTTCTGTATGAAGTGCCCAGAGAGTCTCTGCTCCATTTCCCATGTGGTTTTTTGAAGCAAAGTATGTGATTTTTAAGAGGGTGAACATCTTATCCTTGAAAGACATCCCCAAGAACAGGAATAGGTCCATGTCTAATTTTAGTTGCCACTGGCGGGGAGTGGGGGTGGGTGGGTGGAGGGGTTGGGGGTGTGTGGAGGCATGGTGGGGGAAGGGACAGTCTGTCCAAGCTTCAAGGGGTGTGTCCTAGACGTGCATCTGTGCATATGTGTATTGCTGATCTTGTTTATGATGCCAGTCTTCTCACTGTTCACACTGTGTGTGCTGTTGGAGGAACCCCCGGTAGGCAAGGCGCAAGCTAAGAGGCTGGAAGAAAATTCGAGGAGCCGTAGGAACTGCAGACACGTTTATTTTCTCCAGGCTGGCACAGCAGCCATAGCAGCAGATAGAACATCACCGCACACAACCCTTCGGGGCTTTTCCAGGTGGAGCTGATACAGGCGGACCGCACCAAGTAGTCCACAGCCCAGCAAGCCCTTGGTGACGCGCTTGTGCAGTGCTATAAATACGCTCACCTGTTACACGTGGTTTGCAAAAACGAGGGGCCAGAGAGCTTGAACATGCCGTTTTTTCTAATTTGCGCTCTCCCCACAGTGTGTGTGTGTGCGCGCACATGTGCACCAAGCTTGGTTTTCTGGTCTCTCACGGGTGACCGTAGACGGTGAATGGCCACGATCCTTCATTCTGCTGGGCCATATTAAGAGCTCCAGATGTATTTCTGATCTCTCATGGAAATCACCGAGTGAGTGAGGCACCTCAGAACCAGGTTTCGTGGAAGCTGTAAGCACCAGGCAGCCCAGGAGCTGCTGATGCGTGGACGGAAGTAGAGTGGCCACAAGGAAGACCTGGGGCGTCAATCAGGGTAGTTCTTTGTTAACTGTCTGGGGTGTGGGATTCCTGAGTAAAACCATGATTCTGCTGCTAAAAAGCTTTCCAAAGCCATGGGATTTGGGTCTAAACCCAACTTAGCAAGGGTGAAAGCTTTCCCACAAAGCAGGTGTGAGCCAGACTCTCCTTGCCAGTTGCTCAACTCTTGGCCAGAGGAAGCAGGCTATCCGGACTTTGGGGAGCAGATGGGAGTCAAGCCTTAGCTTTAAGACATCCTCCATTCTCTCTGATGCAGTGGAAGAGAAAGCTCCTGTCCTGACAACGGCCACCTGCTCAGCCAGCTGTTGGGCGAAGGGAAGCCACATGGTGCTCTCTGCACAGCCCTCCTGGTCATCTGAAGTCAGGGGGGGAGCAGCCAGCAGGGACAACAGGAGCCACCGGGAGGTACCCTGCTGCTTAAACTGGGCTTGGGAAGTCTTGTCTGTGAAGCAGGGAGGGATTGGTGCTTTGTCATTTCTAGATGCAAAGTTCCTGGTTCTCAGAGAACAACAGGAAGGTACTGGGTTGGCTGCCTGGAGTCCGCCCCTGGAGAGGCTGATTCAGTGTGTCCAGGGTGGGTCCTGACATCTTGATGTTTGTTACCTGCTCCTTAGATTCTTTTGGTGGCACATTCTTTTGGTAAAGATTCTGCCTGCAATGCAGGAGACCTGGGTTCAATCCCTGGGTCAGGAGGATCCCCTGGAGAAGGAAATGGCAACCCACTCTGGTGTTCTTGCCTGGAGAATCCCACAGATAGAGGAGCCTGGAGGGCTACAGTCCATCGGGTCCTAAAGAGTTGGACATGACTGAGCGACTAACACTTTCATTTTTCACTTTCAGTTTGTTTGGTTGCTTAGTCGTGTCTGACTCTCTGAGACCCCATGGACTGCAGCATTTCAGATTTCCATGTCCTTTGCCGTCTCCTGGAGCTTCCTCCAATTCATGTGCATTGAGCTGGTGATGCCATCCAACCATCTCATCCTCTGTCGCCCCCTTCTCCTCTTGCCTTCAGTCTTTCCCAGCATCAGTGTCTTTTTCACTTTAGATTCTTTTAATGCACAGACAGGCTTACGAATCTTTACCACGTTAGGGCACATTGCTCTCACTCAAAGGTCATTCACAGCAGGGGCCACTGTGGCCAGTTCTGGCCTCATGGAGGTGGGGGAGGGCAACCACCCGTGGTGCATCCTTCATCCCCCTGTGCCTGGGGGACCAGCAGCACTTGTTCTTGCGATTCAGGGAAGAGGCCAGAGTTCTCCGAGAGGAGCATCCTGTGATGGGGACAGAAGAGCTGACTAAAGCCCATATTGGATGGAAACGGCTGCCAGTGACCTTGCCTGTGGCTCTTTCATGTCAGTTTGAAATGTCCCAAGTTCTGAAGTTTCTCAGGGGAGTAATCAAGGCGGCCCACTCTCCTTTCTTCTATAAAGCGTGTGTCATCCCTCTTCCCCGATGGGATGTTCAAGGACGCGTCTGCATTTGGTTCTGCTTCATCCTGGAGAAAATAGAAACCTAGATGAATAGAGGAAGGCTTGGCTCCAAGTGGGGGTGAGGCTCCAGGATGTGCGGTGCTGGGGAGGGAGAAGGGAGGGAGGAGAGGACTGTGATGAGAAAAGAAGGATGTGGAAAGAATGAAGTGGAGACAGAGTGAAATGTAGAGAGAAGTGGGAAAGGACAGGACAGGATGGGGATGTAAAGAATGGAGGAGGGAAGGCAAGCAGATTCGTGTCTCCTCCTGGATTCCACAGGCGCCAAAGCCAAGCAGGCTGTGCTCTTGGGTCCAGGTGGGATAATAACAGGGATGATACAGTCTGAGCGCACTTTGTGGCAGCTGGACTAGGAGTTTATATGCTTTATACCCAAGCCCCTCATCCCCGTTCAGTTCTGGTTTTCTCTTGTTATGTAACCAGCCATCCCCAAACCTGGTGACTTAAAACAATCATGTTATGGTATCTCATGGTTTTGTGGGTCGGAAATTCAGGCCAGACTCACCTGGGCAATTCTGCTTCGTACCCATCCATTGAGGTCATTCGGTTATGCTCAGCTGGTGGATGGGCCGGTTTGGAGGGTGGCTTCTTCTCGTGGCTGGTGTCTTGGCGGGAGTGGCTGGAAGCAGGGCTCAGTTGAGCGGTTGACTTAGGGACCTAAGTCACTTAGGGACCCTGAGAGGATGTTCTGGGGGCCATAAGGCAGCTACCGTTCTTCTGAGCTGGCCCTGGAATCTGCAGAACACCACTCTGCCGTATTCCCTTGGTCATGCAAGTTGCTAAGGGAAGACCTGATTCAGGCTGCTGGGAACTGCTGTAGGAAGGAAGAGGTGGCTGTGTCTCCTCCACCTGGCCCACCTTACATTCTGCAGCAGTCATCACCATCTAGAGTGTACTGATACTTATTTATTAGGCTCGCTGCTTGTTGTTAATCTATCCAAAGCTGAATACAGGCTCCGCGAGGGCAAGGATCTTTGTCTATTTTCTTCCCTGGTATATTTCTTCCCTGAGCACCTAGAATGGTATGTGGAACCTAGTAGGTGCTCATTAAGTACTTCTTGTGGAGGGACTGAGTTCTTTTTCATTTATTCTTCTCACTACCCTTTGAAAAAACTACTATTATTATCCTCATCTTACAGAAGGTAAATGGAGGCACAGAGAGAGGAAGTCACTTGTTCACAGTCACACAGCTAATGAGGGGCAGAGCCAGGGCTGGATCCTATGTCTCTCTGATGTACTCTTGTAGATCAGCGACTAAGTCAACACCAGCACATAAGATGGCAAGTGAAGAATAGTGATCTGGTCTTCTCTTGCTTCTCAGGCCACAGAAATGAGTGGCTGGGGGTCTGTAGCTTCCCCTTGAAATGGTTTTCCTTATGTATTAACTTTGCCTTCTTTTTACTGGGAAGACCTGCAGGATGATGGCTGTGGAGTTGAGCTCTGTCCTCTTTCAGCACTGGCCCTGAAATTAACATAGGGTCCTTGTTTGTGAGACAGCTCTGGTTTGCTTGTGAAGTCATGCCCAGCTGAGCTGTGATGAGTGGCAGCCTTCTGTATTCTCACTGAGTGATTCTGTGTAAAACCCTCCTGGCTGTATGTTGACATGACACATGGACTTTGTGTTTATTAAGGCAGTGGCATGACCCAAGGGGGGCAGGGTCACTGAGGCCACCCCAGCAGGTGGAGCCTGGCATCCACATTCTCTCCTCCCAGATGTCAGGCATCCTGGGCCTTATGTTGATTTCAGGGCCAGTGCTGAAAGAGGGCACAGCTCAACTCCACAGCCATCCTCCTGCAGGTCTTCCTGGTAAAAAGAAGGCAAAGTTAATGCATAAGGAAAACCATTTCAAGGGAAAGCCAAGGACCCCCCACCCAGTCACTTCTTTGGCCTGAGAAGCAAGGAAGGACCAGATCACTATTCTTTGCATGCCCTCTTCCATCCTGGCATCTCCAGGGAAGCCAGTGTCCCTGGATGCTCTTTGATTTTGTCATCTCTGGAACAACTTTGGTGGAATGACATCACGTGCCATTGTCAAAACTGATGAAAGGCTTTCTTGTCTAAGTGTGAGTATGCTGGTGTGTGTGGTCTCCTCCAGGCTGGAGGAGGAGGATTTCTGGCACTTGGAGATGCTCTGTGTCTTGTGGGACTTTTCTCCTTTGTCCCAGCTCTGCGAAGCCCCTCCTTCACTGTCCCCTTTGCTATGATGCAGCCCTGTGTTGGGCTGACCTGATTGCTAACTGGTGGTCCTGGTTCCCTGTGGGGGGAGGTTTGCAGGGTGATTCCAGGTGGATGACGGAAACCCTGGTCCAGGGGGACTGTGTTTATAGCTGGGGGAACTCCTAGGGTCAGTATGAGGTGTCAGAGAGATGTTCCTAAGTGGGATGGGTTCCTCATGGCTGGGGGTGACATTAGAAGCCAGGAAAAAGCTAATCAGAAAATCAGAGATGAGGACAGACCTGAAGCCCAAGGCTGGGGCACTCACTCATCCCTGGACTTGTTCTTTTGGCACCATTCACAGAGGGCTGGCTGGGTGCCCAGTATTGTGCTAGGTGCTGAGAGTGTGAAGGTCAGCCAAATAGTCCTGTTCTTACCCGCATGGAGGGTGCAGTCCATCCAGAGAGGCTGCAGGTGAACAAGCGGACAGATGCAAGCTGGCAGGCCTGGTGGGTGTGAGACAGAAGGAGCGGGGCTGTATATGGGGGTGCTTTCTGAGGCGACCCAGGGGAAGATACAGCTGAGCTGGAAGAAGAGTGGTGAGAACAGTGTTCTAAAGTGGTGGGAAGGGCATTTGAGAAGGTGATAGGAGTTTGGAGTGTTTCTGGAATCGAGTGAAGGTTTGTGGAGGAGGCAGGTATTATAGAGAAGCGTGGTGGTGGGGCCCTCTGGCACAGACAAGTCTCAGCAAGATTTTATGGGCTCAGCAGCCACTGCTGCAACTTGTACCCCAGTAACTTCTTAACTGTGCTGTGCAGTTTCTGATTCTCTGTAGAGAAAACAGGGCAATATCCACTTTTCTGTACTTCTCGATGCCTCTTCCAGGAAGCGCCTCTGGATTCCCTACCAGAACCAGCTCCTCTAGGATGCTGGACTGGTTCCTGCACACATAGCACCACTAACTATCTTGTGTGCCACACATCTGCTCCTATACAAGACTTTGTCTTTAAAGACAGGCTTGGTTTCCTTCATTTTTGCATCCCTAGTGCCCAGAATAGAGCCAGGTACATTGTATCAAACCAGTCAGTCCTAAAGGAAATCAATCCTGAATATACCTTGGAAGGACTGATGCTGAAGCTGAAGCTCTAATACTTTGGCCACCTGATGTGAAGAGCCGATTGACTCATTGGAAAAGAGCTTGATGCTGGGAAAGATTGAGGGCAGGATGAGAAGGGAGCAACAGAGAATGAGATGGTTGGAGGGCATCACTGACTCAGTGGACATGAGTTTGAGCAAGCTCCAGGAGATGGTGAAGGACAAGAAAACCTGGTGTGCTCAGTCCATGGGGTTGCAAATAGTGATTAAACAGCATCCCAGTGTATAAGCACAATAAACCATTGGCAAATGAAAGGTGACCGGGGCTCTACTGCTGCATCACAAAGCTTAGCAGCCTTGGATGGCCACTTTATGATGTGCAAGTGCTGGGGCTCAGGATTGCAGACAGGACTCAGTGAGGATGGCTTGTGTCTGCTTCCTGACATTTGAGGCCTCAACTTCTCCCATTTTTCTGGGAGGAAGGAGAATCCAATCTGGGAAGACGCCATGGCTGGAGGCTGGATCACCTGGAGGATCTGCCCTTCCCATGTGGTAGCTGAAGTGGCTGCCAGCTGGACCTGGGCAGGGCTATTGACCAGGAATATGCACACCCTCTCTGTGTGGCCTGGGGTGTCTGGGTTCCTTACATAAAGGCTCAGGCCCTCAAAATCAAGGGCTCCTGCTTATAAGATGGACGCTGCATTGGCTTTTCTGAACTGACTTTGGAATCACCCAACGTCACTTCCACCATGTACTCTTGGCTGTGAGTGACAAGCCTACATGTAGACCCAGCTGTGTCTAAACTCTGTTCTGTGGATGGCCGTCCCTCCCCTCTCTTTCTGATGTGAACGTGTGGCTGCCCTCCTCCACCAGGTCGGCAGGAGGAGAATTGGGGTCCCTGAGGTGGACTTGCAGGCACAAGAGGACAGGTACCCTCAGGGCTCCATCTACTCTCAGGAGGGGACACAGAGTCCTTGGGACCAACAATGTGCCATAGACAAGCAGAGTGGGGCTGAGACATGGGTTTCTCCATCTTCTCCATCTTTTGTACCTTCCATAGCCCCTGCCCAGAGCTGAGATGGGGCCGAACAGACTAACCACTGACAGACCCAACCTCCCAAAATTTCATCACAATGGCCATACCCATTACACCACTGGGCAAACTGAGGAGCAGAAGGAGCAAGATAAAACTTATCTCAGGGCCAGACAATTGGGGTGAAAAATTCTCTTTCTATCCCCCTCCAATCCCTGTGGGAATCACTTCTACTAGGAGTGGAGAATCAGTCCCCTTCAGAATCTTCTCTTCATGAATTTTACCACCTCCATGGCTTTCCAAACCCTGAGTTTGTGGCCTTTGTTGGGCCGCCAGCTCTTTTAAATTTACGAACAAAAAGGACTTCCCTGGTGGTCTAGTGATTAAGACTCCACACTTCCACTTGGGGGTGGGGGGGCATGGGTTCGACCCCTGGTTGGGGAAGTTTCACATGCTGCAGTCTGTGTGGCCATCAGTCAATCTGTGAAAAAAAAATACAAACAAAAAATTGAGGGATTGCCCCCAAAAGAGATGATTTGCTTTGTTTGGCAGTTTGGGCAGTGACATCTGACCTCAGTATTGTCATCACCCACTGCAGACAGCACAGAGGCAGCTCTGGGCAAGGAGATCAAACCAGTTCATCATAAATGAAATCAATCCTGAATATTCACTGGAAGGACTGATGCTGAAGCTGAAGCTCCAATCCTTCGCCCACTTGATGGGAAGAACTGACTCATTAGAAAAGACCGTGATGCTGGGAAAGATTGAAGGCAGGAGGAGAAGGGGATGACAGAGGATGAGGTAGTTGGATGGCATCACCTACTCAATGGACATGAATCTGAGCAAGCTCCAGGAGTTGGTGAAGGACAGGGAAGCCTGACATGCTACAGTCCATGGAGTCGCAAAGAATTGGACACAACTGAGAGACTGAACAACAACAAGCTCTGGCACTTCTCCCAGGAAGAGATGGGGTCACTGTCTTTCTAGAACTTCCCATGGGCCCTGAGTCTTTAGGTGGTGTCCTGACACAGCCCGCAGGGGACTGAGGAGTGGGACCACCCATCCTGATGGTGCCGGGAATTCAGATAAAGAGGTTGGAAGGCACACCCTCCTTCCCCTCAGCATCCGGGTCTGGGGGAGTGACTGCCATGTGACTCTGGGTCTTGGAGCTCTGTCCTGCCTGCCAATGGCCTGCTCAGCAAGCAAGAGAGAGGCTGGGGGGAACACATGAGAGCTGGCAGCCTTCCCGTCTTCACCACCGACTAATTGCTGTGACTTGTCAGGAGATGGCACAGAATGGACCTGGGGAAATGGCTGGCCTCCATGCTGAGGTCTCCACTCCCCTGGGGCCTGATTCCCATGTCCTTACCTCTCCTTCCTTGGAAAGGAAGAGTGGGTGCAGGTCCTAAAGCAAGACCACCACTCACTCCCAAAACTCCCTTGCTCAGCTGGGGAGAGCTGGTGGCCTACGAGCTGGTAGAACTCGAGGGATACCCAGGATAATCCAGAAAAAGACACTCCTCTTGGGATCCTTAATTTAATCACCCCATTTGCCATGGGAGGTCGTGTCTGCAGATTCCAGGGGTTAGGAGTCAGTCGTTCTCTTTGGGGCTACCATTCAGCTCACAACAGATGGGAATCATAAAAGATGTGCCTTGCTCACTGCACAAAACTAGCTGGCAAGGTCGAAGGACATTTGCAATAAAATGTGTGTCAAAACCGAACAATTCCCTTCAAACCTTTCTTCTCAGTGACTTCTAGAAGAATGCAAGAAGCAATGTAAAAGTGAGTTTTGCCCTGACAGCCAGGATGTGTGGCATGCCACCTCTGAATATGGGCTGGAGCAGGAGAAATGTGTTCTGGCCGCCGTCCCCGGGGTCTTACCAGCCTGGCAGCCTCTGCTGGTGTCACAGCCATGCTCTGACAGCAGCTGCTTGAACTTATGAGTATTTTGCTGAAAAATTAAGGCAAGGCTAAAACAATGTGAAGCTTGTAGCTCTCTCGCAGTTTTGCAAGCTCAACAAAGATAACCGGATTTGCTGTGTGTGCAGAATTCTGTTCCCTCTGTAGCAGGGAGGGAACATGGGGATGTTTGAGTTCACGGTATCTTTTCATCAGGAGAATCCAGTGTCTACATTAATGACAGAGATGAAGGAGGGTCAGGCAGGGGACTGCTGAAGGCTGTGAGGGGAGAGGTCTGGAGAGGGGATACTGAAGATGACCGTGGGGCTTCCTGGTTCCAACTGGAATCACCTGGAGAGTTTGATGTTCTGACCCCCTGGGCCCTATCCCAGAGCTTCTGATGTAATCCTGGGTGTGGTCTGGGCAGAGGAGATATTTTACAGCTACCTGGATGATTCTAGTGTGTTCTAGCCCATGTTCAACATCCCTGCATTTTCAAGGCTCTGGTTAGGGCCAGGTTATAACTGCCCCAGGTGTGGTAGACATGATGGTCTCAGGGTAATTCTGAGATGATGGCTCCATGCTCATTGGCATGGGGGTGGGCAGAGGGCCAGCGGCCTGGACTGAATGAAAGCCTGGGGCTGGGCTTTTTCCTCCCAGTCTGCCCACATGGCTCACACGACTTCTGGGAGAGTCAGACCTTGGCCTGATGGAGCGGCCCATATGGGTCCTCAGCACCCACCGCAGCCACACGCCGGCCAATAGGGGTCCTTGGGCTGGAGGGCTGTGTCCTGTGAAGCAGCAAAGCTGGTGGGGCCGTTCACCAGGCCTGAAAGCAGCTGGGCTTGAATCAGCCTCAAGACCTGGCAGCCGTGGGAGCTTCATGGGCTCCCTGTAACTCGGTCTCCTTGACTGAGACACGGATACCCCACGAGCACACATGTTGTTGTGAAGACTAAAGGAAACAGCACGTGGAGAGAATTCAGCTCAGCGATGGGCAAAGGGATGCATAAATAGCATTTTGTTCCTGACAAGGACTTCTTGAGCTTAGAAACCTCTCTGGAGACAGAGAATTCAGGTCTGAGGGCGAGTGTGGACTTCAGGGGTCAAGAGGGTGCGCCCCCTCCTGGCACATGCATGTGCATGTGTGTGTGTGTGCACGCATGTGTGCGTGCGCGCGCGCACACACACACACACACACACACACACACACTCTCACCTAGCAGGGAAGGACAGTGGTGGCCACTGGTGCTCAGGCTCTGAGCTTCTCCACACGCTCCTAAAGCCCCATGCAGAGGTTGAGGCTCCAATGGCAGGGGGGACTTGAGCAAGCCACCCAGGTGGGCAGCCACTCTGTGCACCAGCCAGCCTCTGCAGGGCCAGGTAGACACAGGGAAGTGTCCTCATGTGTTCCTCCAAGACCCCTGGGGCCTTTCTGGGCCCCGAGATACAGGCAGATCTGATGGTCTGCAGTGGGGAGGACCTGGTAGCTCAGCTGGTAAAGAATCTGCCTGCAATGCAGGAGACCCTGGGTTTGATTTCTGGGTAAGGAAGATCCCCTGGACAGGGGATAGGCTATCCACTCCAGTGTTCTTGGGCTTCCTTGGTGTCTTAGACGGTGAAGAAGATGCCTGCAATGTGGGACATCTGGGTTTGATCCCTGGATTGGGAAGACCCCTTGGAGGAGGGCATGACAACCTACTCCAGTATTCTCACCTGGAGAATCCCCATGGACAGAGGAGCCTGGTGGGATACAGTCCATGGGGTCACAGAGAGTTGGACATGACTGAACAACTAAGCACAGCACAGTGGGCAGCACACAGAGCTTGTGGGAACCCAAACCTGCTGAGAACAGGGCTGCAGCCCAGAAACAGGCAGGATGGGCACCTTGATGGACCCCAGGCTGGGCAGGTACAACCACAGTCCACAGAACTTCTGCCCACTCCTGGATGCCCATGTGCCCACCTCCTCGTCTCTCTGCCACCAAGTTTATCTGAGCTTTCCAGGGAAAAGGAAGGTGAGGGAAAAAGACTAAACCTGCCATGACTGAGTTGATCCTGGTATTTGAGGTAGACTAAGATTCCTCACCCCTATTGGGAGGAGTGGGGTCCGATCTTGTGACTATGTGACATTGTCGTAGTACCAAGACTGCACTGGTGCCCACGTTCTGGATCTGAAGCTTCACACCCACCACTTCTGAGCCTCTGTAGTTCTTTGGGAACTCATCACTCACTAGGCATCTCCACTCTCCAGGGTTTCTGCTAACTCCACCTGAAGGGTAGAGAGTGGAGTGTTGCAAAGGTGAGGGGTCAGCTGGGGAAAAGCGTTCCTTGGGTGTCACCATGTCACGGATGCACATGGAGGGGGTAATCCTGAGAGGATGGTCCTGTGCTATTCCTAACTCAGTCACTGCCACACAAACTCCCAGACATCATCTCCGATCGAAAAAGTTCCTGGGCAAATCACATTGGCTAATTCTTCTGATTGTAGGGCTCTTTTTCTGGGGGGGAGGGTAAGCCCATAGACATTGCCTGGAAAGTTATCCCAACATGAGCCTGTCAAAATCCTGTATTTACAATATTATGCTATAGTGTTTCAGAATGCATCTGTACTTTCACAAAGAGGTGCGGCTGTTGGCAGCTTTTCTGTGCGAGGTTTGGCCACTTGAGGAGCAGCGTTTTTAGCCAGTGGGTCCCCCGCCCCTGACACTGGCCCCACCTCCAGTGTCTCTCCAGTGACTGCTTCCCTGGGCTCTGAGGTCCTTCTGGGCCCTGACCCTGCCTCATGATTTGCAGAGAGGTTTACAAAGTTCAGGCCAATTTAAGAGCTTTGGTTTTTCCTGTGAAAGAAGTCTGGATTCAAATCCTTGTGGGAAGGGAGGTGGGAAAGAGATTCAGGAGAGAGAGAACATGCATATTCCTATGGCCAATTTATGTTGATATGTGGCAAAAACAACCACAATATTATAAAGTAATTATCCTCCAATTAGGGGCTTCCCTGGTGGCTCAGACAGTAAAGAATCTTCCTGCAATGCAGGAGACTCCATTTTGAACCCTGGGTCGGGAAGATCCCCTGGAGAAGGAAATGGAAACCCACTCTGGTACTGTTGCCTAGAGAATTCCATGGACAAAGGAGCCTGGTGGGCTACAGTCCATGGTGTCACAAAGAGTTGGACATGACTGAGTGACTGACACACAAATTTTTTTTTAAAGTGATTTCAAGTGCGAAGAACCCAAAGTGAATCTTGCAAAATGCAAATGCTCCAGTCCTTCCTGCCCCAGTGGTTTTGAATTTCTGTCCTACAAATAAAATGGAGACTATCTTAAAAAGAAAAAAACCGTCCTTGTCTATACACCATGCACGGGATCTGGGGCAGGTGATTCAATTAGTTATGAGTAGAGGGTGCTCATGGTTCTTAACTGGAGGCTCGGTCTGAGCGGGGGCTGCCGGGCTGTAAACTCTGACCACTGCCCCCACCCCCAATGGCTTGCCTTCTACATAATTGTTTCTTCAAGAGGAGGAGCCTGTGCTCCTGGGTCTGAGGTTGAGTGAGATCACACATGTATTAGGTGATTTCACTGGACTCTGATTATATCTGTGGTGGATGCCAGGACATGGCCCAGATCTCCCTCTGGGAAGGACTTGCTTCCATCTCCAGGGAGTGCGGTTATCGAGTGACTTCCAGCCATCAGCTCCTCCTGGGTCACAACCCCAGGGAAGACCTACGTCTGGAGTCCAGTGACTGAGTGAAGTGGGGAGTGGACCTGGGACAGCTCCCTGTGGATGGGGCCTGCCTTACAGGTTGACGTTTCTTCTGTCCAGTCTTACTTCTTCCACCTGCCTTTCATGGTACTGATCCCTCATGTGGTTGGTGATTTAGTCACTCAGTCGTGTCTGACTCTTTCGACCCCATGGACTGCAGCCTGCCAGACTCCTTTGTCCACAGGATTCTCCAGGCAAGAACACTGGAACAGGTTACCATTTCTTTCTTCAAGAGATCGTCCCCACTCAGGATCAAACCCACATCTCCTTATAAGCAGATTGCATCTCTATGATGGTTTCCTCTGTAAACTAAACACGTGAAAGTGTCTGCCAGGGGAAGGCAGGTGGGGGAAGCTGGTTCCATGGGCCCAGGAGTGACTAAAGATCATCAGGGGGGTGGCAGGGCGAGTGAGAGATGCAGAGTTAGGAGCTGGGTCCCTTTTCTGCGCTTCTCTGTCTCAGCAGAGAAGAGGTATGCTGGAAGGCAGGTTCACGTCCTGTCCTCTGTGGCCCGACACTTCCCCACATGTATCCGTTAGCTACTGCTGAGTAATAAACCACCCAAGACTCAGTCTTTGGGCTCGTTCTCAGGCTGGCAGGGCCCTAGTGGAGGGTTTCTTATGGGAGGGGGTGTCTGGGGTCACGGTGGCTGAGGAGCTCTTGTTGCGGCTCACTTTCTGCCAGCCTTTCCCTCTGTGTGTTAGACACATGAGGGCGAGAGGAGCCTTCCTTCTGTTCTTGCCCTGACAAGCTGCGGGCACCAGAGAGAGAACCACGGACCATATCCAGGTCCTGTCCTACCTGGAACTCAGTCAAGGATGCAGCTGTGGTCATGGCCCCACCTTCCCTCCATGATCTTACTCGATGCTGTCCGGCCATGTACCCTGTATCCTGTCTATCACATAGCCTGCCACATGGCTGCTTGGTAGCACGTTATATAAATCCTGTTAGGTACACCTGTGTGTATCTGTGTACCTATTCCTCACAAGTCTCCTTTGCTGGCCTTGGCGCTGTTGGGTGAATTCTCCTACCTTCCCTTTCTCCCCTGGGTCCTTTTTATTTTTTTTGTAATTTTATTTTGCTTTTATGTATTGATTAAAATTTTTTTTTAGTTTTCATTTTTAAGTTAACATACAGTAAATAAACTCTTGGGAGCAAGAATTTGACTTTTGGGGCATGTCATTCTATGAATTTTAACATGTCTATAGGTTCCTGTAACTACTGCCATGATAAGGATAAAAAACAGTTCCATCACCCCCTTAAAACTCCCTCATGCTACCACTTTATAGTCTTGTCCTTCTTCACTAAACTCCTGGCAACGCCTGATCTGTTCTGCATCACAGCTTTGCATTTCTTGAGATGGAATCTTACATTACATAACTTTTTAAAGACTGGCTTCTTTTATTCAACATAATGGCCCTGAGGTCCATCCAAGTTGATGCAAGAATCAATAGTTTTTTATTATTATTATTTTTACTGATGAGTAGGGTTCCATTGTATAAACATACCAGTTTGTTTATCTACTCACCCACTGAATTGAACTGCTTCCAGTTTAGGGGATTATGAATCGGACTGCTGTAAACATTTGTGTACAGCTTTTTAGTGAACGTAAATGTTCATTTCTCCAGGGTAAATACTAAGAGATGTGTCATGTTTAACTGGGTACATGTTTAGCTTCATAAGAAACTGCCAAACTGTTTCCCAGAGTGACTGAACCATTCTGTATTTCTTCTTGTAATCATGGTGCAGATTCTTGCCAGTGTTTGATATCATCAGCTTTATTGAGGTGCAACTCACATACCACACAATTCACCGTTCAAAGCGAACAGATGGGTTTTATTATATTTGCAGATACTTTCAACCATCACCACAGTCAGTTTTAGAACATTTTTCTTCACCTCAGAAATAAATCTTGGGGTCTTCCCAAGTGGTCCAGGGGTTAAGACTCCACCTTGCAAGGCAGAGGGTGAGGGTTCAGTTCCTGGTCAGGGAACCAAGGTGCTACATGCTGTGAAGTGCAAACAAAAATTTAGGGGAAAAAAAAGAAAAAAAAACTATGACCTCCCTTCCCTTCACTTCCTCCCTTTCACTCCCAGCCTAAGTACCACCAATGTACTTTATATTTCCATAGATTTGCCTATTATGGACATTTCCTTTAAATGAAATAGCAAATGTAATGTTTTTTAGCACACAGTTTTCAAGGTTCATCTGTGTTGCAGAATGTGTCAATACTTCATTCTAGTATCAGTATTTCATTGTATTTTATAGCCAAATTATATCCCATGATATAGAAATACTATATTTTATCTATCTCATCCTTGGTTGATTGATAGCAATTCTGTTCAGTTCAGTCGCTCAGTCCTATCCAACTCTTTGCAACCCCATGGGCTGCAGCACGCAAGGCTTCCCTGTCCATCACCAACTCCCAGAGTTTACTCAGACTCATGTCCATAGAGTCAGTGATGCCATCCAACCATCTCATCCTGTCATCCCCTTCTCCTCCCACCTTCAATTCTTCCCAGCATCAGGAACTCTTCCAAGGAGTCAGTTCTTCGCATCAGGTAGCCAAAGTATTGGAGTTTCAGCTTCAGCACCAGTCCTTTCAGTGAATATTCAGGACTGATTTCCTTTAAGATGGAGTGGTTGGATCTCCTTGCAGTCCAAGGGACTCTCAAGAGTCTTCTCCAACACCACAGCTCAAAAGCATTAATTCTTCGGCACTCAGCTTTCTTTATAGTCCAACTCTCACATCCATACATGACTACTGGAAAAACCATAGCCTTGACTAGATGGATCTTTGTTAGTAAAGTAATGTCTCTGCTTTTTAATATGCTGTCTAGGTTGGTCATAGCTTTTCTTCCAAGGAGCAAGTGTCTTTTAATTTCATGGCTGTAGTCACCATCTGCAGTGATTTTGGAGACCAAGAAAATAAAGTCTGTCATTGTTTCTATTATTTCCCCATCTATTTGCCATGAAGTGATGGGACTGGATGCCATGATCTTAGTTTTCTGAATGTTGAGTTATAAGCCAACATTTTTGCTCTCCTGTTTCACTTTTATCAAGAGGTTTGTTTTTTTTTTATGCTCAGTTATTTGTTTTATTTATTTATGTATTTTCTTTGCATTATTGTGTTGGTTTTGCCATACATTGACAGGAATCAGCCATGGGTATACATGTGTTCGGTTCTTTAGTTCTTCTTGGTTTCTGCCAAGGGTGGTGTCATCTATGTATCTGAGGTTATTGATATTTCTCCCGGCAGTCTTGATTCCAGCTTGTGCTTCATCCAGCCTGGCATTGTGCATGATATACTCTACATATAAGTTAAATAAGCAGGGTGACAATATATAGCCTGGGTGTACTCCTTTCCTGATTTGGAACCAGTCTGTTGTTCCATGTCCAGTTCTAACTGTTGCTTCCCAATCTGCATATAGATTTCTTGGGAGGCAGGTAAAGTGGTCTGGTATACCCATCTCTATAAGAATTTTCCAGTTTGTTGTGATCCACACAGTCAAATGCTTTGGTGTAGTCAATAAAACAGAAATAGATGTTTTTTTAGAACTCTCTTGCTTTTTTGATGATCCAGAGGATGTTGGCAATTTGACCTTTGGTTCCTCTGCCTTTTCTAAATCCAGCTTGAACACCTGGAAGTTCATGGTTCACATACTGTTGTAGCCTGGCTTGGAGAATTTTAAACATTACTTTGCCAGCTTGTGAGATGAGTGCAATCATTCGATAGTTTAAACATTCTTTGGCACTGCCTTTCTTTAGCATTGGAATGAAAACTGACCTTTTCAAGTCCTGTGGCCACTGCTGAGTTTTCCAGATTTGCTGGCATATTGATTGCGGCACTTTTACAGCATCATCTTTCAGGATTTGAAATAGCTCAACTAGAATTCCATCACCTCCACTAGCTTTGTTTGTAGTGATGCTTCCTAAGGACCACTTGACTTCGCATTCCAGGATGCCTGGCTCTAGGTGAGTGATCACACCATCATGATTATCTGGGTCATGAAGATCTTTTGTGTACAGGTCTTCTGTGTATTCTTGCCACCTTTTCTTCATATCTTCTGCTTCTGTTAGGTCTGTACCATTTCTGTCCTTTATCGTGCTCAAATTGCATGAAATATTCCCTTGGTATCTCTAATTTTCTTGGAGAGATCTCTAGCCTTTCCCATTCTATTGTTTTCCTCTATTTCTTTGCACTGATCACTGAGGAAGGCTTTCTTATCACTCCTTGCTATTCTTTGGAACTCTGCATTCAAATGGATATATCTTTCCTTTTTCTCTTTTGTCTTTAGTTTCTCTTTTTTTCACAGCTATTTGTAAGGCCGCCTCAGACAACCATTTTGCCTTTTTGCATTTCTTTTTCTTGGGGATGGTCTTGATTCCTATCTCCTGTACAATGTCATGAACCTCCGTCCACAGTTCTTCAGGCACTCTTATATCAGATCTAATCCCTTGAATCTATTTCTCTCTTCTACTGTATAATCATAAGGGATTTGATTTAGGTCATACTTGAATAGTCTAGTGGTTTTCCCTACTTTATTCAATTTAAGTCTGAATCTGGCAATAAGGAGTTCATGATCTGAGCCACAGTCAGCTCCTAATCTTGTTTTTGCTCACTGTATAGAGCTTCTCCATCTTTGACTGCAAAGAATATAATCAACCTGATTTCGTTATTGACCATCTGGTGATGTCCATGTGTAGAGTCTTCTCTTGTGTTGTTGGAAGAGGGTGTTTGCTATGACCAGTGCTTTTTCTTGGTAAAACTCTGTTAGCCTTTCACCTGCTTTGTTTTGTACTCCAAGGCCAAATCTGCCTTTTACTCCAGGTGGCTCTTGACTTCCTACTTTTGTGGTCCAGTCCCGTATAACGAAGAGGATTGACAGCAGGATTCTTTCCAAATTTTTGCAATTGTGATCATCTTTCGGTGAATGTTTGTGTATAAGTGTTTGAGTGGATATATGTTTTCAGTTCTCTTGGATATATACCTAGGAGTGGGATTTTTCGTATGGTAACTCTTATTTTGTTTTTGTAATTGTAGCCTCAGACTCAGTAATTTTTAAAATATTTTCTTTACTTTGGCTATGCTGGGTCTTTGTTGCTGGGAAGACTTTTCTCAGGTTGCAGCGATTAGGGGCTGCCCTCTAGTTGTGGTACGGAGGCTTCTCATAGCGATGGTGTCTCTTGTTGTGGAGCTTAGGCTTTAGGGCTCAGCAGTTGAGACTCCTGGGCTCTAGAGCACAGGTTCAGTAGTTGTGGCATGTGGGGTTAGTTGTTTCGTGGCATGTGGGATCTTCCTGGATCAGGAACTGAACTCATGTCTCCTGCGTGAGATTCTTTACCACCTGGCAGGCAGATTCTTTACCACTGAGCCAAGTGCCAGGCTACCAAGGAAGCCTGGTACTCTATTTTCAATTCTTTGAGGAACTGTCAGAATATTTTTCAGGGACTTCCCTAATGGTCCAGTGATTAAGACTCCATGCTCCCAATGCAGGGGGCACAGGTTCAATCCCTGGTTGGGGAACTAGATCCCACATGCTGCAATGAAAGCTCCCACACACGGCATCTAAGACCTGGCACAGCTAAATAAATGAATAAAATTTTTTTTTAAAAAAAAGAATGTTTTTCAAAGTGGCTGCACTATTTTATGTTCTCAGCAGTAAATGAAGGTTACAATTCTCCACCATCTTCATCAGTACTTGTCATTATTTGACTTTTATTATAGCCATTCTAAGTGGGAAGTGGTATCTCATTGTGGTTCTTGGTGTGCATTTTCCTAAAGACTAATGATGTTGACTATATTTTCATGTGCTTTCTGACTATTTGTGTGTCTTCTTGAGAGAAACACCTGTTCAAGTTCTTTACTTATTTTTACTATTAGGTTGTTGAATTGTGCACATTCATTACATGTTCTGGATACAAGTCTTTCATCAGATATATGATTTGAAAATATTTTTTCCCATTCTGTGGGTTATCTTTTCAGTCTTGAAAATGACCTTTGATGTATAAAACTTAAATTTTGATGAAGTGCAGTTTATCTGTCCTTTCTCATGTTGCCTGTGCTTTTGGCATCGTATTTAAGAAATCCTTGCCCAATCTAAGGTCATGCAGATTTGCCCCCATGTTCTCTTCTAAAAATTTCATAGTTTTAGCTCTTAAACTTAGGTCTTTAATCTATTTTTGAATTAATTTTCATCTATGGTGTGAAGGGTCCAACTTCGTTCTTTTGGATGTGGATATTCAGTTGTCCCAAAGCCATTTTTTCCCCAGTAAATGGTCATGGCATTCCTGTTGAACATCAATTGAATATAGGTATATGAGTACATTTTTGGATTCCTAATTCTATTCTATTGATTAACACATCTATCCTTATGCTGGGCTTCCCTGATAGCTCAGTTGGAAAAGAATCCACCTGCGATACAGGAGACCCTGGTTTGATTCCTGGGTCGGGAAGATCTGCTGGTGAAGGGATAGGCTACCCACTCCAGTATTCTTGGGCTTCCCCTGTGGCCTAAGATTCTGGGAAAGAATTCTAGTAAATAATCTACCTGCAAGAGTTCTGGTAAAGAATCCACCTGCAATGCAGGGGACCTGGGTTCAATCCCTGGGTTGGGAAGATTCTCTGAAGAAAGGAATGGCTACCCACTCCAATATTCTGGCCTGGAGAATGCCATGGACTGTATAGTGCGTGGGGTCATGAAGAGTAGGACACAACTGAGTGACTGACTTTCACTTTCATCCTTATGCCAGGACCATACACTGCTTTGATTACTATTGATTTGCAGTAAGTTGTTAAATCAGAAAGTGAGAATACTCAAAATTTATTTTTCTTTTTTGACTGTGTTGTCTATTCTGGGACTCTTCCAATTCCATATGAATTTTAAGACAAAAATTTTCATTTCTGCAAAAACACTCCTTGGAATTTTGTTAAGAATGACAATGAATATGTAGATTACTTTGGAAGATATTGTGATCTTAACAATATTAAATCTTCCATCTGTGAACACAGGCTTTCTTTCCATTTATTTAGGTCTTCTTTTTGCTGTGGTTCATGGGGTCGCAAAGAGTCAGACACGACTGAGTGATTGAACTGAACTGAACTGAACTTTTTGTTCAGTTATATTATCTTTTACAATTGCATACTAACCTGTCCTGGTGCTTTTTGTTTGTTTGGATAATATATACCATAGTCACTTGTGTTCAACCTGAAGAACTTTTATTAGTATTTTTTGTAAGGCAGCTCTGCTAACACATTTCTGTTTTTGATCTGACAGAGCTTTTATTTTTGAAAGGAAGTTCTGCCATCTTAGGATGCTAGGTGGACTGTTTTTCTTTGAGCACTTTGAACACGTTACCCCACTGCATTTGACTTCCATTGTTTCTAAGGAGAAGTTAATTATTTTTCTTATTGGTGTTCCCTGGTAAGTGATGTGTCTTTTTTTTGCACTGCTTTCAAGCTTTTCTCCTTGTCTTCATATCTCAACATTTTTACTGTGATCTGTCTATTTGTGGATCTCCTTATATTTATCATGTTTGGAGTTTGTTGAACATCCTCAATGTATAGATTATTATTTTCATCAATAAATTTGGGAAGTTTTTCAAAATTATTTCTTTCAATATTTTTTCTACTCCTTTCTCCATCTCCTTTCCTTCTGGTACTTCATTATGCATCTATTGGTGCATAATGGGATCAATAAAGGCTTAGTGGCATCCCAAACATTTCTGAGATGTTCATTTCTCTTTGTTCTTTTTTCTCTCTGCTCTTCAGGTTGCATCATCTCTATCAACCTATCTTCAAGCTTGCTGATTCTTTCTTCCACCAGTTCAAATGTACCCTCCAGCCTAGTGAGTTTTCATTTCAATTATTATACCATTCAATTCCTGAATGGCCATTGGGTTCTGTTATATAATTTCTGTCTTTTTATTGATATAGTCTACATAACGCAGCATTGTCATCACATATTCCTTTACTTCTTTAATCATAGCTCCTTTTAGTTCTTGAACATATTTATAATGGCTAATTTGAAGTTGTTTTCTGTTAGATTTGACTTCTTTCTCTCTCAGGCAGTTTCTGTTGCCTGTTTTCTTTTTATTTTTTTCCTGCTGTATGAGTTATATTTTCTTGTTTCTTTGACTGTCTCATAATTTTTTTGTTGGAAACTGGAGATTTTAGATAACATACTGTAGCGACTCTGGATACGGGTCTCCCATCCCTGGGACTCACCATTTACACTTGCTTGTTCCTTTGGGTCATGACTGGCTGGATGAGTTTAGTGAGGTCTGTTTCCCTCTTCCCCTCCCTCCTTCTAGAAGGTGAAGCTTCCTATGGTGTTTCCTGGGAGCATATCCTTGTGTAAGCCCACAGTCTTCCTGGAATGACAGTAGTTTTGTAAGATTTCAGTTCTTCTTTTTACATTTGTTAATCTTTTTTTTATAACCCTGGATTTGGTGTACCTTTATGAGTGTTCCTTGAACACTGGAGAAAAATGCCATGTGGGAATGCTTTATAAATATTTATTGGATCCAGTTATTCAATGGCGTCTTTCATTTCTTCTACCTCTTTGGTGATTTTCATTCCACTAATTTTATCAGTGACTCTGGGAGGAATGCTAGAGTTTCCAACTGTACCTGTGCATTTGTCTACTGTTCTTTTTGTTCTCAGCTTTTGCCAACAATTATTTTGATGCTTATTGATTTGATGTATATACATTTAGGATCATTATGTGTTCCTCTTGAATCAACATTTTATCACTATATTATACCTCCTTTTACACTCAATAATTGCTTTGCTCTAAAGTCTACTTGTTTCATATTAATAGAGGTATTCTACTTTTCAATATTTGCATAGAATATCTTATTTCATCCTTTTACTTATAACTTAACTGTGTCATTGTATTTGAAGTGAGTTTCTTGTAGGCAGCATATACTGTATCATATATTTGTTTGTTTGTTTTCCTGTTTATTCTGACAATATATTTCACTTTTGCTTGATATATTTAGACCGTTTATCTTCAATGTCATTTTTGGAGTTTTGGATTTAAGACTTTCATTTTGTTATTTGTTCCTCTTTATTCCCTCTATTTTTTTTTATCTGATCTTCCTTTCTTGCCTTCTTTTGTGTTATTGGAACATTTAAAAATATTCCATTTTAATTTGTCTATGTTGACTCATTCTCAGATAATTTAGAGGCTGCTTTGGGGATTATAATATATATACTTAATTTTTCAGATTACTTAGAATCAGTATTTTACCACTTTGAATGAAATGTAGGAATTCTTACTACTATATAGATCTCTCTAACATTTAATTTCTGATAGATACATCTTTAAAATGACTCTGTAGCATAGCATAATGTTTATGTATCATAATTTAAAATGTAGTTCATGAATTATTATGTTAAATTGAATATCTTTGAGATATTACTTTTTTTTTTAAGGTTCAAAAGGTTGCTTTTGCCTTTTAATTTTGCTCTAAAGTCTCTCAAAAATCACTTGGTCTTTTTGTGTGAGTCTCTTTTTGGCCTCTGGTTTTGTTCTACTGTCTTAATTACTATAGTTTTACTAAAAGTAGGTCTTTCAGTCAGGTAGCATGATTCCTCTAATTTATTCTTTTTAAAAATAACTTGGCCATTCTAATTCCTTAGCCTTTCTATACATATTTTAGAATCAACTCATTTATAGCTACAAAAATTCAATTCTGCTGGGATTGTGATTTATATTGCCTAAATTCCATATGAAACTAACTCATCCACTAAAAAAAAATGTTCATCTGGGAATTAAATCATTTTTACAGTCCTGGAATAAATCCTCTGGAGTCATGGTTTATCACCCCTTTAATATACTTGAACATATTTATAATGGCTAATTTGAAGTTGTTTTCTGTTAGATTTGACTTCTTTCTCTCTCAGGCAGTTTCTGTTGCCTGTTTTCTTTTTATTTTTATCCTGCTGTATGAGTTATATTTTGTTTCACTGATGACTTTTCTTGCCTGTGTATTTGTAAATAAAGTTAACCTAGATAGTGTTCTGTTTTGTTTCTGTTTTTGGCCATCCTACACAAAGAAGGTTTTGCTAGTATGGCTAAGGTAGCTTCACTGAATGGATTTGGAATATTTTCCATCTTTTTCTATGATTTGGAATAGTTTGATACCTTTTCCCCATAGACCTTGTGAGTCTCTTATACAAAATATCTTCCCTTGACAGGTGGTTGGTTTTGTGTCTGGGGGTAGGATTCTTGAGATTCTGCTCTCTTTCAATCACCCTTAAACATCTTCTCACAATCTTACCTCCAGTATTGCAGGCAAGGTGGCTAATGCCGGCCAATCTTTTTTTTCCATTGGAAGTAATTTGTCATTTCTTTTTATAAGCATATAGCATTTTCTTTTCCAAAATTGGAATTCAAGAACCTCATCAGGAAATATAAATGGGAGGTTTGAGTTTTTTGAAAAAAATTATGATTAATTTTATTTGGGGTTCTGTCACTCCTATAACCTGAAGACTCAAAATATTTTTCTTCCCAGAGAGATTTTCTTTTATGATTTCCTTCCTTTTTTTTTTTACTATTTCCTTATTTGTTCCCTTTTCCCCTTCTAGTAATCTTTTATTATTCACATTCACATATCCTGGCCTGTCCTCCAAGTCTCTTTTCTTTGTTCCTTATGAATTCCACATCATTTATAAAATACTTCTTCCACTTGACCTTCCAAAATAGTAATTTGGTTCTCTACAGAGACTATTTCTTCTCAATTTGTCTACTGAACCTGTAATTTCAGAAATAAGCATTCTAGTTCTAGAAAATGTTTTTGGTCCTGTGTTAACTTGAATGCTCTTGGGAGCTCTCCCTTGCTTTTGGTTTAAGTTCATCTTTCTCTTCCATTAGCTCTCTTTTGACAGTATTCATCTCTTCTACTTGTTAAATTTAGACTTCTCCCTCAGGTTGTGGCATTTCCTTAATTTGGCAGTTCTCACCCTTTGCCATACATGAGAATTACTCCAGGAGGTTTTAAAAATTCCCAAGCCCAGGACACAGTGAAACCAATTAATGAAGAATCTCTAGGGGTAGAATTCAAGCATCAGTAACTTTTAAGCCTTCCCAGGGGGTTCTAACTTTTCCCTGAGTGTAAGTATCTCTCTCTTAAATGGTTCTCACTCATCTCTGGGTGGGTATCCTTTAGAATTTGTAGAGGTTATAACTCTGGTGTTTCAGCTGGCTATTTTCCTCTAATGAGGTGGGGGTGAAAAACCTGGAAAAGTGCTCACCCTACTGGAAAATGGCAGAAACCTCTCTGTCGCTGGATCTCTTTGGGGATAAGTCATAGCACTTCCCCCCTCCCCCACCACCAATCCATGGGGACTGTGTCATTGCATTTCCATGTGAATTTCCCCTCCGGATTCACATGAGTCTGTGGAGTAGGCAGGCTTTCTGAGGGTGAACTGGGACAGACAAAGACCATTCCTTTTAAAGTGACCTTTGTATTATCCAGAGTGAAGTAAGCCAGAAGGAAAAACAAAAATACAGTATACTAACGCATATATATGGAATTTAGAAAGATGGTAACGAGAACCCTGCATGCGAGACAGCAAAAGAAACACAGATGTATAGAACAGTCTTGTGGACTCTGTGGAAGAGGGCAAGGGTGGGATGATATGGGAGAATGGCATTGAAACATGTTAATTATCATATGTGAAATCAATCGCCAGCCCAGGGTGGATGCTCTGGGCTGGTGCACCGAGATGACCCAGGAGGAGGGAATCAGGAAGGAGGAGGGAGGGGGGTTCTGGAGGGGGAACATATGTATACCCATGGCGGATTCATGTCAATGTATGGCAAAACCAACACAATAAAGTAAAGAAAATTAAAAAAAAAGAAAAGAAAAGAAAAGAAGTCAGCTTGTTCCAAATTGAAATCATGAAAAAAAAAAAAAAAGTGACCTTTGGTTGTACTCAGTGAGTCATGTTATTCCATATAGGAAGATGAGAAGATGGGAAGGGAAGTGAATATCCATGCATGTAAGCAGCCACCCTTGCAGAATCCCCTCTGAGAATCTTCTTGGTAATTAAAACTTTATCACAATTTAGATTTTTAGGATCAGATGATTAGTATAAATGTCAAATATCTGTAGCCTTGAGTTTCTAAAAACATTCATGTACATATATAGAACAACATGGATGAATCTCATACACATTATGCTCAGTGAAAGGAGACAGTCTCACAAGACTGCTCATGGTATGATACCATCTATATGACATTCTGGAAAAGTCAAACCAGTGGGCAGAAAACCAATCAGTGGCTTCCAGGGTAGAGAGTCCAGGGGAGGGTGCTGGCTACAGAGGAGCACTGGAGGGAAATTAGAGGTGATGGAGCTGTTCTACGTTTTGACTGTGGTGTTTATGTCAAAACTCATAGAACTATGAACTAAAAAATGGTACTTTAAAAAAAAATTGAAGTATAGTTGATTTATAGTGTTGTGCCAATCTCTGCTGTATAGCAAAATGATTCAGTTATGCCCATATATACACTCTTTATTAAATCCTTTTCCATTACGGTTTATCACAGGATATTGAATACAGTTCCCTGTGTTCTACAGTAGAACTTTGTTTATCCATTCTAAATGTAATAGTTTGCATCTGTAAATCCAAACTCCTGGTCCACCCCTCACCCTATCCACTCCCCCTTGGCAACCACAAGTCTATTCTCTGTATCTGTGAGTCTGTTTCTTTTTCATATAGTTTCATTTGTGTCATATTTTAGATTCCACATATAATTGATATCATTTGGTATTTGTCTTTCTCTTTCTGACTTACTTTACTTAGTATGATAATGTCTAGAAAATGGCATCCTTGCTGAAAATGGCATCCTTTTGTTCTTTTTTTTATAGCTGATTATTATTCAAAAATGGCACATATTATTACATGTAAATTATACCTCCATAAACATTCCTGGAGAAAAACCTCATGTACCTCCTACACTGTACTGAGATTTTTGCAAATTCCCCCAAACCTCACAAACCTTTCAACCTTCATCCATTCTATGTGTCTTGCTAAGGAATTTCCATTTAACTTCTATGACCTGGTTTAGATTCTTCCTCTTCTGGGAAGCCTTCCAGGTCTGTAAGTTTCCTCCTTGTGGTGCTCTAATATCTAGTGCTTTCTGCTCTCCCAGTGTTCCCTCTGTGGTGTGTCAGGAGCTTGTCTCTGTATTGCCTAAGAGACTCTAAGTCAACAAAAGCTTGGATTTCATCTCATTTACCATGTGTCCCTATCACCTCACTCAGTTCTAGGTACTGAGTCACCTACAACTTACTAAAGGCAAGATAGCTACCACCTAACACATAGAGTTATTGGTTGTGAACTTGTGTTTCCAGGAATCTTCCAGGAAGCCTTTTTTAAAAAAAATCAGAAAATGTTTCAGAAATTACTAAATCTTTGTACTGGAGCACACGTGTTTTGGCTGGGGAGCTCACAAATCAGCCAAGAGTGTTCAGCCTGAGAGGGGCTATCTAGAGGAAGATATCTTAAGAAGACAGAAGTGAGTTCCCTGAAAATCTATGGTCCATAACACCACATCCGTTTTTATGGTTGCAATCAACAAGAAAGCTTGTTCTGTTTGCTTTCCTTGCTTGATAATATAATTTCAGAGACGGATGAAAAATGCTTTCAGCACTAGAATCAATACTTCTGATTATGGCTGCTTTTGTGCTCGTCTGTCCCCAGTGGAAACATAGCCAGGAAAGATGGGAAGATCTATGGAAGGCCCACAACCCTGATTTTTTTATCTGTTCCAAAGTTGTCTGTTCTCATCAAATGCTGCATTTATTGTGAAGAATTTAAAGGCAGGCTAGGGCTCACAGAAGAGACATGATATAGCAAAGAGGCATTTGCTATATAAGCTGTCCTACCTGAAAAACTACAGGCCCACTCACCCACCTCTGCTACAGAATCACATCTTTGCCTTCAGATTCCACACCAAAGGCATCTTCTGAAAGCTCTTAGTATAGTTGGGAGGTGCTCCATTGTCTTCTTAATCTCCGCTCCTAAGGAATTCTTGTTCAGGATGGAAGAGGGAACACTTCCATTGGGAGAAGCAGCCTCTGCCTCCCCCAGGGGCTGAAGTCCACTGAAGGGCTGTAGTCTGAAGCCAAACAATTCAGGTGAGCAAGAAATGCCACTTCCTGTAACTTGTCTTTAACTGAATTAATTTCTTTTTTGTGTTTGTCCGGGCTGCGGAAACTTGTGCTTGGTCATTTCAGGGTTTCTCTTCATTTTATTTCAGAATTTTGTCTCAGTTCTAGGAAACTACAGAGGGCCAAGGTGTCTGGAGATGAGGGATTAAGGGAGGCCATGCACTTTTGATTTGTAATATGAAATATGTATACTGGTCTTTGACCCTGGTTCCTGCCACAGGGCTTCTGAAACCCTTGTAATTTCCTGATTCATAGGAGCAACTTTTGTTTAAATGAGGTGACTGGGTGAGCTCCTGGAGCAGGGCTGGTCACTGGGAAGAACGAGCCAAGATCAGAAGTTTGGGATTTTCAGTTCATCCTCCACCTTCCAGATAAGGGGGAAAGACCGACAATGGAGTCAGTGATCCATCATATTAAAGGATGACGCTGCCATTAAAATCCCCAAAATGGGGTGTGGAGAGCTTCTGGGTTACATCCACATGGGGGAGGGTCA
Organism: Antilocapra americana; assembly: GCA_007570785.1. NCBI lineage: Eukaryota > Metazoa > Chordata > Mammalia > Artiodactyla > Antilocapridae > Antilocapra > Antilocapra americana. Next base: position 4,686,984 of record ML663575.1, on the reverse strand, counting down.
TGCACCCCAACTCCACAGGGACAGAGGCTCCCTCCCAGATCTTACCCGAGTTTCTCTTCATTCAGTTCTTCATCCATATATTTTATCACACACTTTAATAAACTGGCAAATGTAAGTCCTTTGAGCTCCTTGAACAAGTTGATTGAACTCGAGGAGGAGGTTGTTGGACCCTCTGATTTGTATCCAGATTGGATGGAAGTTGTGGGTCACCTGGGGACCTCCTGCCTGAGATTGGTCTCCAAGGTGGGCTGGGAGCAGTTTCTTGGGACTGAGCCTTTAACTTGTGAGATCTGAAAGTATTTCCAGGCAGATGGTACTGGAATTGGGTGAAACTGTAGGACACCCAGCTGGTGTCACAGAGAATTGCTTGGGGTGGGGCAAAACCTGGACACATTTGGTGACCAGAGGGGGGTGGCTTGTGTGTAAAATAGACCCACAGGAAAGAAAGACATTATAAGGAAGATCTGGGTTTTTCCCTTCATAGTTGAGTTTTCCTTCTTAGAGACACATTTCATTCTCTGGTCTTATTTCTCTACCATGTATTTCATCTCATGTAGCTCTCATCCACTGACTCCTGCAGGTCACTGACCTCCAGCTCCATCACTGTGTCCTCCTTCAACTGCTGGATGCATCTCTTCCTCTCTCTCCCTCACCATCACACAGAACTTCTTGCTATTACTGTGTAAGGAGTCTCTGAGATTCTCTTAACCCACTATTTAGATGCTCAAGAGCTAGTGTGTCTCTTCCTCTTCCTAATCCCATGATATGGCCCCACTCACACGACCTCATCTAAACCAATAACCTCCCAAATGCCTCACCTCCAAACACCATCAGAGCCTCTTCTCTGTCTTAGGCCCTGGAGACATTTAATAAGCCATGCAGTTCCAGGTCCATCAGGGACCGAGACACAAGGTCTTTGGCTCTTTGTGGTCCTGGTTGAGGTCCCAACTCCTAATTCACCTAGGTGGAGATGGATGGGTTGTGAAGTTTAAGTCCCTGTCTCAGGAAAGCCACAGGACTCTAGGCCACACAAATATATATATATATATATTCAAATCATATGAAATTTAAAATTTTATTTGTCCAAACTGGTTTCATAGTAGCAATTTCATACTAAGTTGAATTAAATAGAATAAATGCAGCGTGGGCTAAACTTACCAAATCACAATACGCAACCTTCAGTCTGTCCACCAACTTTGCAAAGATTTCTGTTGAAATGTTTCTGGCAAATTGGATTCCTCCTTGATGACCTTTAACTTGTTCCTACAAACTCATCAGAGGGTGTTGTGTTTGTGTATCTTGACCAAATCGTTTCTAAGCTGGTGACATTCTCTGTTTGGAAGGTTGTTTAAAAGGTTATCAGAAGCTGTTCCAAGTTTTCAGAGAGTGGAGGGAGCACAGTTTTTATAGCAACACATATGATTAAAAAAAAAATCACACAGTGTTGGAAACATACCCCTAACATCTTCGATGAAAATGTGTGCTTCAGAAGCACACGTCTCTTTTAAAAAACAGTTTCTTTTCGCTTTGCTTAAATGTCATCTTCACCTTGATTGGACATGTGTGGAACATCTTTTAAATAGAATTATTTGTTAGATAGCAGAATAGTGACAGCCGCTTGTCATCTCAGGAAAGGTCAGCAAACCTGAAGCACTTGTCTTTTACAAAAGAAATGTAGAGCCCATCCTTAAGTCTGTCACATCTTTTAAGCCCTTTGCTGTGAAATAACATACAAATCTGTATGGGACACAAGCAAGTTTCAAAGTGGGTCCCTTAGTCTGCTCAGGCCGCTATAACAAAGTACCACAGACTGGGTGGCTTAAGCACTGGAAATATATTTCTTACTGTCCTGGCAGTTGGGAAGTCCAGGATCAATGTGCGGGCAGATTCGTGGTATCTGTTGAGGGTCTGTGTGCTGGCTTGCGGATGGCTGCCCTCTGGCTGTGTGCTTCTGCACTTCCGGGGGTTGATGGTCATGGGGACAGCACATTCTCGTGTCTCTTGCTCTTCTGATAAAGGCACATAATCCATCAAGGGAGCTTCGTGTCCATGACATCACCTAACCTGATGGTTTCCTAAGTCCTACCTTCAAATATCATGCACTGGGGGTTAGAACTTCAACAAATGAATTTTGGGACCCATAAACATCAGTTCATCACAGTCTCCTATTATGAAGTATTATAAAAATTCTACTTCAGCGACGTCCCTGGCAATCCAGTGGTTAGGACTCAGCGCTTTTATTGCTGCGGCCCCAAGTTCAATCTCTGGTTGAGGAGCAAAGATCCTGCAAGTGGAGAGGTGCGGACCTCCCCAAAAAAGACACACAAAAATTCTACTTCATCTTAAAGGTCTTAATCTTATACGTCTGCCCATATTGCCGACATCCTGTAGTCCTTGGCACACTTTTGGCTGCAACAAACTTACTGTGGGACTTTGCCTATGAATGAGGAATGAGTGTATCTTCCGTGTAGTATTATCTTATTATACTACTACAGCCTCACCCCAGAATTCTCTTTTAATCTCATAAGACCTTGTATTTAATAACAAAAACTCAGTTGTCGAGATTATATCTTTCCTTGCACATCTTTACTGCAGTTGTGCTCCGAAAGTACCTCTTGAGGATTTCATTACTGAAACCAATCTGTCAAACCCCAGACCCTGAAGCTTGTTAGCAACATCTGTGCTTGATCTGTTTACAACCTCCCGCGCTGCCAGGCTTGTTGAAATGCTTGTTTCTTCAGTGATGTATTCTCTGAGTGTCTGCTAACAAAGGAATGCATTTTAGTTTGTGACTGTATTGTTCTCAGTGCATTGTTTTAGTCATCATTTATTGCTGTTGGAGGACAAGGGTTGTGTCAAAGCGAAGTGATTTTCTGTCCATTGCTAACAAGTTTCTTGAAACTTTGTTGAGTACCTGACAGAGACTTTAAATACCTATGAAAAATATCAGGCTTTGTCTTCTTATTTCTGATGCTTTAAAAATGTCTTTCTTTAAAAAAAAATTATTAGGTATAGTTGATTTACAATGTTTTGTTAATTTTGGGTATATAGCAAAGTGAATCCGTTATACACATACACATATCTGCTCTTTTTAGAGTCTTTTCCCATATAGGCCATTTACAGAGTGTTGAACAGAGTTCCTTGTGATAAGGACCTACTGTAAAAATGTCTTTCTAAACAGGGTGGCCTCCCTCAGCCATTCTCAATTTAAGTAAGTCCCACAGATAATGCTTTGAGAAATTTTTCTGAATTCCTCCAAGGAAAAAAGCAACACTAGCTAGAACCATTCTAGACACCTAGGGAGAATGCAATCCACTACATTTAGTTGATGCTTTAGGGCATTAGAACTTAATTTCCTGAAACTCTGGTTGAGAAGGACTCAAAAAGTCTTCAGACAAAATATAACTTAGAAAGTATCAGTCACTCAGTCGTGTCTCTTTGTGACCCCGTGGGCTATAGTTTGCCAGACTCCTCTGTCCGTGGAATTCTTCAGGCAAGCATACTAGAGTGGGTTGCCATTCTCTTCTCCAGGAAATCTTCCCAACCCAGGCCTCCCACATTGCAGGCAGACTCTTTACCGTTTGAGCTACTGGGGAAGTCTGTCTGTTAGGCCTATTATTAGTAACAGTAGATACAATTGATTAGGATCTGTGCTTCCACTGCAGGGGCACAGGTTCCATCCCTGGCTGGAGAACTAAGATCTCATACGCTGCAGGATGCCGTCAAGGAAAAAAAAGAAAACGACAGGATAGATGCTCCAAAGCCCACACTCTTGGCATCATATCTCACAACTGCCCGTGTAGTTTCCTCCTTACCACCTAGTGTTGTCAGGGGTCATATGGCTGTCTCCTCCTCTGGACACCAGTTTTCTTTGAGAGGGACATCTCTCTTATTCAGCTTTGATTATTCCATTAATTGAAAATGTTGTTTACTTTGGTAAAGCATCTGTATATAGAAGGAATTCAGTAAGTATTTTTGAAAATTAGGTTGTTTAGATCTACCAACAAGAAGCCGAAAATGTAGATGACAAGGTGGATGATTGAACTCAGAGGTAATCATGCTTCCTCCTGTCATTTAGGGTCTGGGTGTTTTGAAACAAGAATTCTTGCCATGCTCACCAAAGCTGTTCTCTCAACACCAGGCTGGACTCCACTCCAACCATATGGAAGACCAAGTTTAATTTAAATAATGGATTTAAGATTCTCACGGACTTTCCTGAGTTTGTGCAGGAATACAAAGAAAAAGACTGGAAGGGACTAAGCATTTCATGGCAGTGCATCCTCCGATGGCACATCACTTCCTGGTGATTTGTCGGACTATTTGCATTTAAGAAAAGCATCTGCTCACTTGGTCTCTGGAATTTGCCTTCATTCTCAACCCCATCCAGTTTGTCTCTCCCGGCGTCTAAAAATATCATCTTATTTTTGCTTTCTTTTCAACTTGAAATAGACATCAGATGCACACATTTCATACATTTACACCCAGAAGGCTATGAGCAGAGGCGTGCAGGGCAAGAGCGTGTTTAATCTTGAGAAGGAAATCGAATGTGTACACACCCGGCACACTGCGGTGTTGTACCTCGGCTCTGGCTTGCACAGCCCCAGTGCATGGTAGCGGCTGCTGAGACTTAGCTATGAATCTCCGTCATCGTCCGAGTCCTGTCGATGGGAATAACTGCTAAGGTTTTCCTGCTCCATAGACTCTGGGCCTAGCCAAGCCACCAGGTCATCACTTGTGGGGCTACTGGTTCAATCTCGTTTGCTGGCCTCACTGGGGTAACTATTTAATGACCAGTTTACAGGGAGGAGAAATTGAAAGCCTTGTTCTCTGTTGGTGTCTTCCCTCCTCTGCTGGCCTTTTGGGGCCTTTGGAACAAAGCTTTGGTGACCGCCAGCTCCTATTGGTCCCCAGAGTGACTTGACGGCAGGAGGGTCCATCATTGGCAAACCCATCCCTTCTCAGGCTGTGAGCCATGTCCTTGTGCACTGGGGCTTCTGCAAAAACCTGGGAAATCCTGAGGGCATAAGTCCTGGACCCAGGGGTGGTTTCTTTAGCATGAGTCAATGTCCCTAGGAGAGTCTGACAATTTAGTAATTATCAGGTAGTTCAATATTTACCATCTATCCCCATGGCCCCAGAAACCAGGCTCCTGTAGCAAGAACCTGTGCATTTGCCTTTTTCTCATAGCTTTCAAGAAAAGGCAACGTTTGTGCTATCTTCCATCACGTACTCCAATGATCTGAACATGACAGATGGACCATTCTTACATTTTACAATGTGGCATGGCTAGTTCTTCTTCCTCTCCTCCTCCCTCTCCCCTCCCCCACTTCTTCCCCTTCCCTTCCCCCTCCTCCTCCCTCCCTCCTCCTTCCCTCCTCTCCCTTCCCCTACTTTTTTCTCTCTCCTCCTCCATTTTCAGTGAGTTTTGGTTGAGAACAAAAACACCTATGGCCTCTCAGGCACTGCTAGTTGAAGTCACATCTTTATTAGATGTAGTTTATATATATATGGCTACTCTGGTGGCTCAGATGGTAAAGAATCTCCCTACAGTGCAGAGGACTCAGGTTTGATCACTGGATCAGGAAGATCCTCTGGAGAAAGGAATGGCAACCCATTCCAGCATTCTTACCTGGAGAATTCCATGGTCAGAGGAGCCTGGAGGGCTTCAACAATATTTTAAAAATAGGAAAAATATAAAGATCAAAGAGATTGCTTATGTGTACACCCCTGCCCTGGCCGTGGGCAGAGAGAGGAGTTATTGCCAGGCACCCACTGCCCACTGAGCTTGGCAGGCTTCTTTAACCTGTAGGTCTCACCTCATTTTCTCATCCTCAGGCCCAAAGTCACCATACCCGTGTCTCTCTAATCCCACATCGCAGGCGTTAAGGCATCCTCCCTTAAACTTTTCCATCTGCCAGGATCTGTAACACTGCGTCTCCGTGGCTGTAACTGGGGCTTGCAGTCCAGGCCTTGGTAGGGTTGTCCTTCTACATATGTAGCCTCTAGTGTGTGTTATGGACCTTGAAGAAAAGCCACAGCTGTTTAGGTCTCTACATGTCCCTGTGGCATCTCTTTTGAACAGTGGTGTTGAATGTTCCTACTCAAGTGTTAGTGTGGACACAGCATACTCACGCATGTTTGTAATCCACTAGAGATTTCTTCAAGAAAATTAGAGATACCAAGGGAACATTTCATGCAAAGATGGGCTCAATAAAGACAGAAATGGTATGGATCTAACAGAAGCAGAAGATATTAAGAAGAGGTGGCAAGAAAATACAGAAGAACTATACAAAAAATATCTTCATAACCCAGATAATCACGATGGTGTGATCACTCACCTAGAGCCAGACATCCTGGAATGTGAAGTCAAGTGGGCTTTAGGAAGCATCACTACAAACAAAGCTAGTGGAGATGATGGAATTCCAGATGAGCTATTTCAAATCCTGAAAGATGATGCTGTGAAAGTGCTGCACTCAATATGCCAGCAAATATGAAAAACTCAGCAGTGGCCACAGGACTTGAAAAGGTCAGTTTTCATTCTAATCCTAAAGAAAGGCAATGCCAAAGAATGCTCAAACTACTGCACAATTGCATTCATCTCACACGCTAGTAAAGTAATGCTCAAAATTCTCCAAGCTAGGCTTCAACAATACATGAATTGTGAACTTCCAGTTGTTCAAACTGGATTTAGAAAAGGCAGAGGAACCAGAGATCAAATTGCCAATATCCATTGGATCATCAAAAAAGCAAGAGAGTTCCAGAAAAACATCTGCTTCTGCTTTATTGACTATACCAAAGCCTTTGACTGTGTAGATCACCACAAACTGTGGAAAATTCTGAAAGAGATGGGAATTCCAGACCACCTTATCTGCCTCCTGAGAAATCTGTATGCAGGTCAAGAAGCAACAGTTAGAACTGGACATGGAACAACAGACTGATTCCAAATTGGGGAAGTAGTACATCAAGGCTGTATATTGTCACCCTGCTTATTTAACTTATATGTAGATTATATCATGCACAATGCCGGGCTGGAAGAAGCACAAGCTGGAATCAAGATTGCCGGGAGAAATATCAGTAACCTCAGATATGCAGATGATAGCACTCTTCTGGCAGAAAGTGAAGAAGAACTAAAAAGCTAATTGATGAAAGTGAAAGAGGAGAGTGAAAAGTTTGGCTTACAACTCAATATTTAGAAAACTAAGATCATGGCATCTGGTCCCATCACTTCATGGCAAATAGATGGGGAAACAATGGAAAGAGTGACAGACTTTATTTTCTTGGGCTCCAAAATCACTGCAGATGGTGACTGCAACCATGAAATTAAAAGACGGTTGCTCCTTGGAAGAAAAGCTATGACCAACACAGACAGCACATTAAAAACCAGAGACATCACTTTACCAACAAAGATCTGTCTAGTCAAAGCTATGGTTTTTCCAGTAGTCATATATGGATGTGAGAGTTGGACTAAAAAGAAAGCTGAGCACTGAAGAATTGATGCTTTTGAACTGTGGTGTTGGAGAAGACTCTTGAGAGTCCCTTGGACTGCAAGGAGATCCAACCAGTCAATCCTAAAGGAAATCAGTCCTGAATATTCATTGGAAGGATTGATGCTGAAGTTGAAGCTCCAGTACTTTGGCCACCTGATGTGAAGAACTGACTCCTTGGAAAAGACCCTGATGCTGGGAAAGATTGAAGGTGAGAGGAGAAGGGGACGACAGGATGAGATAGTTGGATGGCATCACCAACTCGATGGACATGAGTCTGAGTAAACTCTGGGAGTTGGTGATGGACAGGGAAGCCTGGAGTTTTGCAGTCCATGGAGTCACAAAGAGTTGGACATGAATGAGAGACTGAACTGAACTGAGCTGAATTAGCCAGGCTCTCCTCATGGCTCCTGTGAGCCAAGGAACTGGCAATAAGCACTGCTTTAGAAGAGGTCATCAGACAATTGACCTTGAAGTCTTGAAGAATGGGCCCAGTGTTTGTGTTTCTTGTGATTAATGATTGTATTCCATTTTTTTTCTTGACATAAATTGTGGACACCAGAAATCTATCTATGTGGTGATTTTTCAAACTACTTTATAAAAAACAAACAAACAAACCTGCCATTGTCCTTCTTCAGATGCTGCATAAATTAGAAGTACAAACTCTAGAGACACTTGAGGGCAGGGTTGTGGGGCAGCAGAAACACAGCTCCTCCTGTGGGGCCCCCTAGAGCCTGATTTTCAGGTCCATTTGGGGGCTCTAAGAAGCTGAGATCAGAACACCTGGAGTCTTGCCCCATCTTTTAATCTGCAGTCTCTGGAGAGTGAAGTGACCAGCTCAACATCACTCTGCTCAACAGCAAAGCATGTTGAGACTCTCTCTCTCCAAACAAGGCTTTTACTTCTGTCACACGAGGAATTCTGGTTTTTCCATCTTGCCTAAACATTAGCAATTTATTTCTCCTTCTCTGTGTGCTTGTTGAGTTCTTGAAGCCCAGCTTCTCCCCAGACGTTTGTCATCCATGTTTTAGGACTGCACTAGAGCAAGGTGCTGGAAAACTGATGCTGGGGCTCTCCTCAAGGAACAGGCCTGGAGTTCTAATCCTTTAGGTGAATTTCTTCACCTATTTCTTTTTCTCACCCATAAAATGGGATAATAAGGCCTGTGATATATTGATGGATCTATTGTGAGAAGATAAGGGGCATGTGAAAAATGGTAAGATGGTACCACGAAGTAGAAATGGGCACACACGTGTGTTAATGTTGAGATAGAGACTGGAGGCTGCTGGCAGGGGCAGGGAAGCCCCATGCCCAGAGAGCTTGGCTTCATCGGGCTCTGTTGGACGTTGAGGGGAGACACCACCCAGGACGAGGCTAGACTCTCTCCACCATTTGCCGGGGGGAGAGGGGACCATCCTCAGTGAGAGCAAATGCGAATAAGAAGCCAGGGGGCCTCAAGAAGAGTTCTGGCCAAAGAGTTAGGGAGAAATTTGTCCCTTGGATTTTCAAATAAGGTGAAGCAAGGTTGTGACTGGCTGTCATTTCTGACCCACGAGCAAGGAAGCATGGTCCCCACTGGAAAGGACTGCCAGAAGGAGGCTGTGGAGAGTGGTTCTCAAAATGTGGTCCTCAGACCAGCAGCAACAGCACCCCCCGGGAACTTGTTAGAAATGCCAGTTCTCAGGCTGCACCCCAGAACCGTGGAATCAGAAGCCCTGGAGCTGAGGTCCAGCCATGTGAGTCAGAGCAGGAGCTCCAGGCAATTCTGGTGCTGCCTAAGCGTGAGAAGCACTGCTGTGCAGGAGGTGGGGCCTTCTCAGCACAGGCCTGAGGCCAGTCCTCGGCGAGCACATCCACGCAGGCCTCACTTCAGAGCAAAGTTACCAGGCACAGTCTATCTGTTCATCTTCCAGGCCTCAACGGGGACTCCCCATTGGTCTCCCTCCCTTCACACCAGGTTCTCACAGTTTTTCCAATCTGGCCCCAGACCTGAGGAGCCCTGTGAAGATGCCATCGTCTTTAGGGATGTGGTAGAATCTGGTGGCCCTCTTTTCCAAGTAGACCCCACGTCTCCTGACCCTCGCTATAGAATCAGGGACGATCTGCGGCAAGTTGAGGACATAGGTGTGAAATGGTCCCTCTCAATCAGGTTCTGAGCTGCTGGAGGAAGTTCTACCCAGTTCTCTGTCCGCCCACCCTGAGTTCCTGGGGTTTCTCAGTTAGGAAGTTGGTGTAGTCAGAAATGGAGTTTATGAGCTGGCTGGGCAGCTGAAACGACTTCCCAGTTGGCCTTGGGAAATAATAAATCATTGGGAGCAGAAAACCTGTTCCTGCTTTGCTTTGCCAAGTGTTCCAATGCCATGGTAAAATTCAGTATCTTTAAGGGATATCCAAGTTCCCCCACCACCTGCCACTCTGTTCCATTAGTCCTCCTCTTCCCTCTAGAAACTCCTGGCCAGGCAGCCATCTATCCAGTATCACTAATTTCCCACCCAAACTCCCCTTTCTCTTGGTTAACAAAGTCCAAAGTGCTAGTCTTATTTTACAATGAAATAAATGAACACTGTTTCAGCCAGTGTAATTTTTTTAAAAAGACATCAGCTTTATCATTTTATGAAAACAAAAGCATCACTGCTTACATTAACACCAAAAAAGCCCCCCCCCCCCAAAAAAAAATAATAAGAAAAAAGTAGTACTAAAGAACCTGTGGCCACAGACACCTGGCTGATGGTGGCAGACGCTGTTGTTGACTCACGTTCACCCTCCTTCCTTGCCAACAGAATCACCATCTTGTTTCTTTTGGTGGAGGGAAGCCTTCCGGAGGGCTGGGGGATAGCCCGCTTCTGCAGTAAGAGAGAGCTGTGTGGGCAGAAGGGTCTGTACCCTCTGTCCCTTAAAAACAGCTGGATGAGGATGTGATGCTGAGGTCATGGCTGGTCCCCTGGGACCCAGAAAAGACAGAACCACAGAGGGGGTGCACCTAAGATGCTGAGCTGACCCCCAACACCTGCTCTCAGGGTTTTCAACAAAGCTACTGGCTTTGTGGCCAGGGATCGGTATTTACCTGCTAAAGAGACATTGAAACATTTACACTTAGCCCAGTGCCTACAGGTTGGCGGAGAGGGAGTTCAGTCACTCAGTCATGTCTGACTCTTTGCGACCCCATGGACTGTAGCACGCCAGGCTTCCCTGTCCTTCACCAACTCCTGGAGCTTACTCAAACTCAGGTCCATTGAGTCGGTGATGCCATCCAACCATCTAATCCTCTTTTGCCCCCTTCTCCTCCTGCCTTCAATCATTCCCAGCATCAGGGTCTTTTCCAAGGAGTTAGTTCTTCACATCAGGTGGCCAAAGTATTCAGCTTCAGCATCAATTCTTCCAATGAATATTCAGGACTAATTTCCATCAGGATGGACTGGTTGGATCTCCTTGCAGTCTAAAGGACTCTCAAGAGTCTTCTCCAACACCACAGTTCAAAAGTATCAATTCTTCAGTGCTCAGCTTTCTTTTTAGTCCAACTCTCACATCCATATGTGAGTACTGGGAAAAACATAGCTTTGACTATATGGAGAGGGAGGGGTGGGTCTTAAGAGGGATGCAGACTTGTTTTCTGTCAAAACAAAGGGGAGGGAGAGGACATACATATTCCTTTGGCTGATTCATGTTGATGTTTGACAGAAAACAACACAATCCTGCAAAGCAATTGGCCTTCAATTAAAAAATTAATTAATTAAAAACAAAGGGGATGTACACCATGTTTTGTGAGTAAAAGAGGAACTGGAATGAACTAAAATAACCCAATCCAGTGGCAGAACAGTTAGCTTGGCTAAGGGCTGTATAAGACTCTGACCCCCAAGGTCAGACCACGGGACTAGGTCTGACCGTGGAAGGGGTCACAGGGGAAGGGGCATCCTGGGTGACTACTGCAGTGGCTGAGACCCAGAGGACAGGGGTTTCAGCACAGCGGGGGTGTGGCTGGGGACTGCAGAATGAGCAGTGGGAGAGGGGCGGCATCTCCCATCCCCAGGAGCCTGGGCTCAGCCGTCTTTGAAGTAGAAGGGGGAACATGGGCCACTTTCAGTGATTTGCTGGTGAAGGTCGCACCAGTGACTATTTCATCACGTTTAAGTCTTCAGCCCTGGAACAGCCGCTACCTGGCATGGTTTGGGGAAATGGTGGATGCCCTGTGCTTGTCCTCATTTTTCCAGCAAGTTTGTAAGAGCCTTGAAGGCAGGAATCATTAGCCATGTTTCTCTGGTTACCCTGTGTGAAAGTGAAGTGAAAGTCGCTCAGTTGTGTCCAACTCTTTGCAATCCCTTGGACTGTATATTCTTCAGGCCAGAATACTGGAGTGGGTAGACTTTTCCTCCTCTAGGGGCTCTTCTCAACCCAGAGATCAATCCCAGGTCTCCAGCATTGCAGGTGGATTCTTTACCAGCTGAGTCACAAACAAAGCCCTATTACCCTGTGTGGGGGGCATCAAACACTTGGTTGTTTAATTCAGCAAATATTGGTTGAGCCCATACTCTGCCCCAGCCACCAAGCCAGGCACCGGGGATTCAGCAATGAACATCTGCCCGAGGAGGCTGAGTGAGTCCCTGCAAACTAAGGGAAACCAAGGGGGGTACACCCAGTAGTGTCTGTGCTGATCTGCCTCAATGAGGAGGGGGCAGGAGAGGAAGCCCTATTGCAGAGCCTGGATAACCCTGAGGCATTGCCTGAAGTCTCAGAGACCAGGCTCTGCAGGCCACCTAAGACTAAGAGGGAGGCAGTGATGGGAATAGTACTCCCTGTGATTACTTCTTAACCATAAGCTTGGGCATGGATTTTATTCTTTCCTTCTTGCCAAGGCACTCTGAAAATTGGAAAATCACTCAGTCATGCTAATTGTGACAGCGTGAGACCTCCATCAAATTACCATAGAGCTCTAGGGAACCCTGCCTTTAAAACTGAAAAATGCAGTTCTTAGATTAGTACAATAATGAACATCTTTTGTTAGGATAAAAAAGCACCAGAGGGCTCCCAAGAAAATAGCTCTTTACTGTGGGTGGTTTTCTGCTTCTTCTCCATCCCCACTCCCACTCACCTTGGTCAAGAGTAATTATGATATGACTGAATTTTCCTGGGTCATGGCGATGGTGGGGGAAATCTGCTCAAAGTACAAGCCAGAGCTTCAGGTGGTACCAGTTTCTCAGTCCTTGGGCAGTTGTAGCTGATGAGCTCATCATAAACTCTGGGCTTTGAGAAACAGTCACATTCCTTAATCTCATGCTCAATTTTTTCAACCTTTTACATTTATTAATTTCTAAGCATGGTTGTGTATTGAATAGGAAACTCTTGAATCTCTGTTTTCCATTGTTTGTTGCTATAAGTTGTTCCCATTAGTGGTGGTGGTGGGAGTGAGTTCACATCTTCCACTGAAGACCAGCTGGCAGAGATTCTGGAGCACATGCAGGGTGCAGAGGATTTCCTGGTGTTCGGGACGGGTAAGTGGGCCTGTCTGTATAAGCTCTGAAGAGTCAGAGAAAGAGTTAACAACCCAGCAGGTCTTCTTCATGGGAGGCCCCATAATTAGTGTGCCTGCTTGAACTTCCCATGAAATAGTTTGCTTTGAGGGTCCGCTGCTTTATTTTGGAATTATATCCTCCATATTTGAGGGAAATAGGAAAGTCAATACATTTAGTTGAAAACCAGCAACCCCACACTGTTCAGTCAATAAGATTTTATCAAGCATTTCCTAAGTGCTGGTCAATGTCTGGATCTTGGGAAAATGCAGACTGGCTAAATGGATGGAGCCATGGAGTTATGGTTGCAGATTTTTATTCCAAAGTTTCCAGCTCATGGTGTTAGGTGGTTTGTGTCTCCTTCCCGCCGCCTCAGTAACCATGGAAACCACGTGGCTAAGATGGCGGCATCCTAAGGTGGAGGATTTGGGCTCTGGAGTCACTGCATGGAGAAGAGCTGCTTGCAAAGCCACTGGCTCATCTCATGCTGTGGGGTGAGTAAGAGGTAAAACCGTGGTTGTGCTAAACAGGGAGACTTTAGCTTTGTTTGTTATCATTGCAGAAATATAGCTGAAACTAACAAGTCATGACCATCTTCTGTCCCCTGTCCCTGCCGGTCTGCTGAGCCCTCCTCTTCCAGGTTTCCCTGCTGCCTGGATCCCTGCCCACCTAGTGCCCTCAGCCAACCTCTAAGGGCAGGATGGACCTCTGGCCCCACCCTTGCCCCCATCTCTCATCTCTGTGTGTAGCCTGAGTCTCTTGCCAACCGCAGGAGTCCCTGTAACCCCTGAGAGACACCCTGCAAGTCACAGATGTGAAACTTAGAGGACAGAGATCAGAGTTAGGTGATGCCATGGAGACCACAAGTGGACACACCTCACTTTGTACCTCACCGCTTCTGAACTAGAAACCAGGCGGCCCCAGAAAAGATGCCCTTGCCCTCTGTCCTGTGGTGTCAGGAATGGTGGCCAAGCACAGCAGAGTGAGCCCAAGGTGAAGAGCATTTGTCTCATCACAACTGTCTCTCCTAATATTTTCAGACAGAAGAGTGCTTTGGGGGGATGCGTTCTGACCACTAGTCCACAAGATGCTCTGTGAAGGTTAGCTGGGGCTACACCACACAAAGCGTTCCAATCGTAAGACTCAGCGTGCACCTCAGTGCATCTGGTCTTTGAGACATCTTACAATAAAACAGTCTCTAACTTGGTATCACCAAAAGTGTTTAACTCTCTGTACATCTTCTTCTTCTGTTCACTAACACCAGTAGCAACAAATTTAGGGAAATGACAAAATAGAGTATTCATCCTTATCCGCACAGCCTCTGACTTTCACAGCACCAGTTGGAGCTAGACTGTAAACAGGAGGTCTACACCCATTGTTGGGAACAGTGGAGAAAGCGTAATTCTTTATGGAGGATACTTCAAGTGATTTTCATAGCTTCGGACTGTTGTCTCCTAATGATGATTCATAGGAAATAATGTAACTAAATTCAGTTACATTAATAAAGCAAAACTATTTTCCTTTTAATATAAGACTATCAAGACTGTTAACTTGATGGGAAGGGGTCATTTGTACATAGTTATACCTCATTCTTCACAAAATGTATTCTGAAAAAATGTGTAAATGAATCTATTGAAAATAGCATCTCATTTTCTCATTGGTTTACATGATCAGTAATGTTTTCATCTCAGTTCATCCCAACATGGTATTAATTTATTTTTTCCATCTTTAATCCCCTTCATATTTCAGTTAGTTAACTAATAATCAGTAAGCTCCTAAAGGCACAGGGAAACTTAGCCATGAATCTTAAGTAAATGACCACTCTCTAGATATCTAGATTTGGATATAGAGTCTTTCTTATTATCAACATTCAATAAATATTTTCTAAATGAATAAGTGAATTTTTTTCTTTTATTTTCCTTAGCATAGTGTATACCCAATATGGGGGATATTTGTTCAAAATCTAAGCTTGTGCCTGCTATCAGAAATGTATTTCTTGGTTGGAAGTCATTCCACATTTTTAGAAGTGAGAGTACATATGAAAAGTGTAGATGTAAAGTTTTATTAGGATTGTTTCTGACCCGATTTCTTGACCTTCCCCAATCAATAGAAATAGACAAGAAGCTAGACAGGAAATTCAGGCAAGGCTTTATTGGGGGCCCTGCTGCAGCCAGGGTGGGAAGAGGGGAGCAAGAATTTAACAGGTTCCTTTTCTCACTCCCAGAGATGGGGCAAGTTGATTCCTTATTTGGGATGTGGGTAGGGCTGTGTCCAGAGGTGGCTGGAGGGACAGCTTCAGTGGTTTGCCCACCCCTCTGGTGGTACTGTGTGCAGAGGGCATGCATAGCATTCTGCTTTTGCTTTTGACAGCTTGTTTTTGATCCAGGCTCCTCAGAAGTGGCAGTTGAGTTTTTTTTTCTAGTCTCTTTGTATCTTTTGGATCCAGAATTAGCCCCAACTGAGCATGCACGCAGTTATTTTCAGTCCCATACATTTTATTTGCGTTTTGTTGCTGGAGGAGAGGTGTGTCCAGATGCAAGCAAAGAGTCTCAGGTCCCAACCTGTCTCAGGATTGCTCAAGAAGTTCTCCTGGAAAGCAGTTTCAAGTCGAAAGTGCTGTTATGTGGTCAGGTTGGGGCCAGAAAATGAAATATAACTAAGTTCTGAAAGCAAAACAGGAAAGGGGAGCATGTTTCGCTCAAGCCACAGGCCAGGTAATGAACGTCCACTGGAATCATTCCACCCTCGGTGCTAACTCTGCATCACACTGCATCTCTCGTCCACCTCATGTGTGCCCAGCTCACGAGCGTCTGGGTGGGTCTCGCTGTCCACCAAAGGCACTGGTGGACCAGGGTTTGACCACAACCACTGGCCTAGGCAGGATGCAGAGATCATCTCCTGCCCTGTTCTGCCCTCCCAGCTGGGCTACCTCCTCCATCCTCCATCGCCTGAAGGAAAAAGAAGGCCTGGCTGACTCTCAGTAGCAAGACCCTCCCTGTTCACCAAGCTGCTCCAGCCCAGCATTCTTCTGGGAGTTCAGGCTGGCCCAGCACCCTGTTTCCTGGCAGCGGCTCAGCTGGAACCCAGTGTCCAGATCCAAGAGAGAATCCAGAAACGTCAGCTGTTTACCTGGTTCAGGTGTTTCTCCGTGGTGATGTTAGAGGGATAATTTTATTTTATCCCTTACATTTTCTGTTGGGATATAACAGACATAAAATGCCTAACGTGCATCTAGGAGTATATTGCTCTGTAAGACTCTGCATGCTGTTGTCTGTGCCAGTCAGCTTGCAAATACCATAGCAAAATAACAAAAGCCGCAGACTGAGTGGCTTAAACAACAGACATATTTTTCCTGAAGTTCTAGAGACTGACAGTCCAAGATCAAGATGCCAGCAGGGTCTGTAACTGGTGAGAGCTCACCCTTGGGTTGCAGACAGCCGCCTCTTGCTGAGTCCCCACAAAGCAGAGAGAGAGAGAAAGAATGAGCCTTGAGGAGTCTCTTCTTATGTACGTATGTACTAAGTTGCTTTAGTTGTGTCCAGCTCTTTGCTATCCCATAGACTGTAGCCTGCCAGGCTCCTCTGTCCATGGAATTCTCCAGGTGAGAAGACTGGAGTGGGTTGCCATTCCCTTCTCCAGGGGATCATCCTGACCCAGGGATCAAACCTGAGTCTTTTATGTCTCCTGCATTGGCAGGCAGGTTCTTTACCACCAATGCCACCTGGGAAGCCAGTATCTCTACTCATTACAGTATAAAACACCACAACAGCAGGAGCTTTTGTCTGTTTTGTTCACAACTATATTCTTAGTGCCTAAAATAATGCCTGGCACATAGTAGGTAGCCAGTCAAATACGTGCAGAATAAATGAATCAGTGATGAAATCATTAAGCAAGCAGTTCCTCATCTGTTATTCTGCAAAGGGAATTCTGTTTTTATGAGTTTCATATATATTAAAAAAGCTTCAGGTCATAGGGCAGCTTTTTAATAATTGAAATGGAGATGAATACACAATAAAAATAGTGAAAATTCTTTCCAAGTCATCCCCCTCCTTTCTCCAGAGGTGCACCCAGTTAAGTTTGCTTGGTATCCTTTCCAGGACTTTTTATCTAGTTACATATATGTCTCAAATAGATATAGTTTTGTTTTATTTTAGATTTCAGTAAATAGCAAAAGGCCGGAATCTGTAGTCTTTATATAGTCAGATATATCATTTTCTTCATGGCACTGGAGATTATGTCTGGCATAAGATCTTCATGGCCCTTATATTCTTGTTTTTTAATAGAAGTTTCTCTCTTGGGAGCTTTTAGGATCATCCTCTTCATCCTTATTGGCTAGAAAATTACCATTATAGGTCTAGATGTGATTTTAAAGTTATCATGCTTATGAAGTTATCGTGCTTAACATTTTTTTAAATCTCAAGGTGCATGCTGTTTTTCAGTACAGATGAATTTTATATTCACATTTCTTTGACTATTTATTCCTTGCCATCTTCTCTGATCCTTCCCTCTGGACTTCCTATCAGAAGTCCTCCTACATTTCCCCTACAGGGCTCTCGATCCAAGTTCTTATATTTTTCATCTCGTTGTCATTCATCCATGTGTTTTGGCTACTCAGAATTTGATAAAGAAGAAAGATAGTAAATAAAAATATTTACTAGTCTACGACATGGCTCATCTGCTCACATATATCTTTTGCAGGGTGCATGTTATTCAAGAAAACAGTCATCTCTTTATCACATAAAGATTTTATGTCAGCTGGGGCTTCCCAGAGCTTGAAATTTATTTAAAATGGTCTTGGACCCCAAATCCATGGCTTGTTGAAATCCCAAGACCATCCCAAGGTGCCTGTGAGTTCCAGGTGTGCTCAAATTCTGGTTACCTTCTTTCACTGGGGACATTGCCTTGCTGCGTCAAGAATTTTCCTCTTTGTGCTTGTCCAGGGGAGAAATAATCCCTGCTTCAGTTTAAAAGTGGCCCTCTCCTAGAGCCTATTATACAGAGTGAAGTAAGACAGACAAAAACAAATATCGTATATTAACACATATATATGGAATCCAGAAAGAGGGTACTGATGAACCTATTTGCAGGGCAGCAGTGGAGACTAGACATAGAGAGCAGCCTTGTGGACACAGTTGGGGAAGGAGAGGGTAGGGAAAATTGAGAGAGTAGCATGGGAACATGTACATTACCATGTGTAAATAGGTAGCCAGTGGGAATTTGCTGTATAGCTCAGAGCTCAAATTGGTACTCTGTGATAACTGAGAGGGGTGGGATGGGGTGGGAGGTGGAAGGGAGGTTCAAAAGGAAGAGACATATGTATACCTATGGCTGATTCATGTTGCTGTATGGCAGAAATCAACACAAAATTGTAATTATCCTCCAATTAAAAATAAATAATTTTTTAAAAAAGTGTAAGTGTTAGTTGCTCAGTCATGTCCGACTCTTTGTGACCTCATGGACTGTAGCCCACCAGGCTCCTCTGTCCAAGGGATTCTCCAGGCAAGAATACTGGAGTGGTTGCCATTTCCTTCTCCAGGGAACCTTCCTGACCCAGGGGTCGAACTCCGGTCTCCCACACAGTGAGAAAATTCTTTACCATCTGAGCCACTCACACAAAACCTTGGAGGATGTTACTAAAGAGCTGGGGAAAGAAAAGTGAAGTCGCTCGGTTGTGTTGACTCTTTGCGACCCTATGGGCTATAGCCTACCAGGATCCTCCATCCATGGGATTTTCCAGGGAAGAGTACTGGAGTGGGTTGCCATTTCCTTCTCCAGACAATCCTCTCAACCCAGGAATCAAACCCAGGGCTCCTGCATTGTAGGATGTCACTTTACCATCTGAGCCACTAGGGAAGTCCTAAAGGGCTGGGGAGACATTGCCTAATGGATCACACCACAAACAATTTAATCCTCCGTGTCTTCATTCCTTTTCTTCAAAGTCCTTTCCAAACACTCAGCTGCCTGGGGCTCCTCCATGACCTGCCCTTCCCACAGCATCACAGAGTCCTCCCCTTGTCCTCCCTTTCCCCAAAAGTCTTCCCCTCCACTAAGCAAGGTCACTCAGCTGCCTGCAGCTTCTGCTCCTAAAAGAGCATCACAAAGCATTTCTATATCCAGGGCAGACAGAGAGCTTCCCCTAACAGGATCCATTCTCTTTAAAAGGCAGTTTGAGCTATAAGTCATATTTTGTTCTGTTTTACACGGCTAGAGATGCTATTATTATTCAATAATTTTTTTATTCTTATTGAAATAAAGATTGAAGACAAGAGGAGAAGGGGATGACCAAGGATGAACTACAGTACATGGGGTCGCAAAGATTCGGACATGACTGAATGACTGAACAAAAACAATAATTGAATCATTTTAACATTCCAAACATGGAAAGGACCTTAACACTTTCTAGCAAAATGACTGTAGCTAATTACTCTTCTACAACTTGAGTCTGCTTTTTCGCAACCTCCCACCAAGACCATATTTGATCTACCAATATCATAAAGTATCACCGAGCATAGCTGACACACATCTGGTTTATTGTGGCTTTTAGTTTTTTCCCCCAGAGAAGTAAAACCGATAGTGCTAGGTGATTGAGTAGTGATGAGGAGTAACTATGGGAAGTGATAAAGAAACTCTGAGGTTCTCTGGTTGACTGGGAAAAGGGTGTATCTCTTAGGAATAACACTCGACTGCAAGTAATAATGACTTTAAAAAGTAGAGGCTTAGCTGTCTCATGTGAGAGGAAGCCTAGAGGTGGGCAGCCCAGACTAGTTCAGCATACTGAGACATCATCTGTGACCAGGGTCTTTCTCTCTATGCTTTTCCTTCCTTAGTGTATGACTCTGGTCCTTATAGTGATAAGATGGCTGCAGCAGCTCCAGGCATCACTTGCTTATATATTATTGGCCAGTAGTGTTTGCATGACTACACACAGCAGTGAGAGTCCCTGGAGATGAAGTTTTTAGCTTTCATAGACTCTGATGTAGAGGCAAGCAAAGGAGTGTATGTGTGTGCTCAGTCATGTCTGACTCTTCGCAACCCTGTGGACTGTAGCTCACCAGGCTTCTCTGTCCACAGAATTTTCCAGGCAGGAATACTGGAGCAAGGGGCCGTTTCCTACTCCAGGGGATCTTCCTGACTCAGGGATTGAACCTGTGTCTCTCATTTCTCCTGCATTGGCAGGCGAATTCTTTACCATTGCATCATGGAGGGGGATGTAAATAGGATCCAGGTGAGCTAATGCTCAGAGTCTCCCACATGTGGTGATGACTTCCAGGAGCAAGGGGACACAGGAGAAAGAACGTGTTTTGGCAGGGAAGACAGATGTGTTTGTGGGCATATTGAATTTGAGCTGTGGTCAGGGTTATCCCAAGAGACTGGTGGTTGGATCTGCTCCAGGCTAGCCCATTTTACTGTTTGTTTACATAAAAATGGCATAGCTGGAAACTCTTGGGTTTGGTCTAGTTAGTAAATGGTGCAATGGCCAGGAAGTCAAGAAAGAAATCAAGACACAGGTCTGCCTAGCCAGAATTTTCATCTCCTTGACCTTCACAACTATCAAACAATACACACTGGACATGTGCCTCAAAGTGGACCAACAAGATTCATTTCTAAGGATTTGGGAGAGTATTGGCCACAGGAAACAGTTTTCACTTCCGTTGATATTTGGGATAGAAGTGGAGATGCTGGAGGCCACTTGGCTACTATATGGCAGGACAGTGGCAGAAGGGTGGCCCCGCGTCTACCTGTTGGCCAGTAGACCCAACAAGATGGCATGAGGCCTGAGAAGGCAGATTCTCCTGGGTGCACAAGACTGGGTTGGTCCCTCCAAAGTCTAGGATGCCTGGCTTTCTTAGAGCAGCAATGTCAGTAACAGAACGAATAAGGTTTCATTAGACATTTTGTAATTTATTTTCTTTTTGTAATTTCTTACAAATGTTTAACCATTTTTACAGAAGGCAGATTTCATGCAAGATTTGAGAAAAATAACATCCACCGTAGATATTGCAGCATTGTTTTAAACAAAACCTGGCAAAAATGTAAACAGCCAACAACAGTAAAATGGACTGGTGAATTATAATATGTCCATGCATGAACATGTTATGTAGCCTTTAACACTTATATGTCAAACAATTTTTAGTAACAGTGGAAAATGCTCACAATAAAATGTTAATACAAAATTACATAAACAGTATAATTCTATTGCTATTTTTTCTAAAAAGCCTTAATTTGCAGATAGAAGAGATTGGAATGAAACACACCAATGTATAATAATGTTTTTCTCTGGTTGGTGAGATTATGAATAATTTTAATTTTCTTCTTTATCCTCCCTATATTTTCCAGTGAGTTCCTACTTTCATGATCATGAAAAAACCCAACATTACTTGTTTAAAAAGATACACCATATGTGGTCATCATTTCAAATCCATCTGTAATAGTAAACTGTCCTTCCTTTTTCTCAGCACATGGGGCATTCCACTGTGAATTTGATTTGAGTCTATATCCAAGGTCATCTTTGTTGCTGGATTATAGATTCCTTGAGGGTGGGGCTCATGCCTTGGTCCTTCCTGATGCCACACTGCCTTGTCTTGTCCAGCCTTGAAATCTGATACAGATTTGTCGAGTTGAATTGCTATGTGCAGCCCAAGCTGATATAATTGAGTGCCACGGCACCAAGAGAAGTAACAGGACAAAAAAGGACGAAGAAGTCCTAGAGAGAAGTTGGTCCTGGTAGGGTTAGGGTTGGGGGGGTGTTCTGCTTTCTCTTTGGATTTCACTTTGGTCACCTGTGAAGTGGGAATGAGGGTGGCACCTCTTCAGGGCACAGACATGAAGATTTCACGTATGAGCAGAGGTGAGGTCCTCGTGGTGGTGCTGTGACTGCAGGAAGTGTGCAGAAACATTTGCTCTGACAGAGGCTCTGTCAGAGGCTGTCATTAGCCACTGTGTGGGGACGGCGCCCAGTGCTCTGTGACCGTGCCCCTGAGTCTGTGTTCAGGCACCTCTCACTTCCCACTTTCTGCCTTTCATCATCTCACTCCAAACTACTTTGCCCTCTGGGATCATAAAGCCCCTGAAACTGGAGATTTATTAAACTGTATATTCCCTTCGATCCATTGCACCTGGGAGGTACTACATAAAGCCTATTTAATTAGCTTTAAAATAATGTGTTTACTTTTCCTCCCAGGCTGCTTAATTTTTCTTTTTAAATCACAGCCTCCCTTAAACCTTAGTGTAAAGGTTCTCTGCTTTATGCAAGCCAGAGAAAAGCACCCTTGGCTTCGAGACTTGGGAAACTGAACAAGAGGTCATTGGTCCAGGCACACAGCTGGGCACCAGGAGAGACACACTCAAACTGACATCTTCACTGCCATCCTGCCAGAAGTTAGCCTTCAATGCAGAGACAGAGGGCCACACTTTTTTCTTTTTCTTTTGACTGTGCTGTGCTACATGTGAGATCTTAGTTCCCTGGCCAGGGATCAAACCCATGTCCCCTGCATTGCCAGCAGGAGTCACAACAATTGGACCACCAGGGAAGTCCCGGGACACCCTTCTTGTTTCCCATTTCCAGCCACCTCACGGATGAACCATGTGCATGCACAGCTCCTGGGCACCCCGTAAGGTTCTGCTGAGTGAACATCATCAAAGCCATTCATGGCCCCTGGAGAAGGAAATGGCAACCCACTCCAGTGTTCTTGCTTGGAGAATCCCAGGGATGGAGGAGCCTGGTGGGCTGCCGTCTATGGGGTCGCACAGAGTTGGACACAACTGAAGCGACTTAGCAGCAGCAGCAGCATTCATGGCCCCGGGCTGCTCAGTCACCCTTGCCCAGTTTTCGGGGCAGGTTTGGAGGGAACAGAAGTTCACTTTTGATTTATTCTCAGTTTTAGGGTTCTGATAGAGGTGATCTTCAGAGCATCCACTGGGGAGAAGCCCATGCCACCTTCCAGAGCCAGAATCTTCCAGAGCCAGAGTGTACCCAAACTCCACACTAATTCATAGAGATCTCAAGATAGATCCTGAGGAGATGTCCATGAAGGACAGGCCCAGCCCTGAACTAGAATCCTGTCCCATTCACTCGGTGGCCCTGTTACATCAGGCAACCTCAATTTGTTTGCTAGGTTAGAATGCTTTCCTCCAGCCTAGGGAGAGAAGTCAGCCTGCTGTGACTTGCTTTCTCCTCTCCTGGAGCAGCAAGATGAGGATTCACGTGTAAATGATGCCTGGCATTCTCTGAGTATAAATGTGAGTGGGCAATAACCATGGGCTCTGTTGATTTAGAAACCTCTGGAGAAAGCTTCCTGTTTAATCTGCTAATAAAAGTCCCATGTTTGATTGCTTGATTGCTGGCTGCTTGTCATCGCATGACGGTATTGGAGTGTATGTCTCGCTGGCGCATGACTCACTGGCTGAATTGCCCGCCACCGGATGTCACAAATGATGCTGCTATTCAGAAGATGAGGGTTGCACCGCAGGGCTCAGAAAAGATTTTTCTTTTTTATATTAAAAGCCTTATTTGTAGTCCAAGCCCCTCCAGGAGGAGATGCCAAGCTCTCTGTTTAGCCGGCGAGGCCGAGGAAACAAAAACCATGTTATGTCTAATATACCTGAAGCCAAATTACAATATTTACCCCTACATGTCAACTTGATGTGCATAATTATCTGTGCATAGAAAAGAAAATGGAAGAAAAGGTTCAATGAATACCCACCTGGCTGTTGTGAATGATGTTGTTCCAACAGAAACAGAGATTGAGAAGGAGGGTTTGGGGGGAGGGAAGGAATTGTGGTGCTTGCACATTCTCTGATGAGGAAGGAGCAGAGATGCCTGGAACTG
Organism: Antilocapra americana; assembly: GCA_007570785.1. Lineage (NCBI taxonomy): Eukaryota > Metazoa > Chordata > Mammalia > Artiodactyla > Antilocapridae > Antilocapra > Antilocapra americana. The sequence continues at coordinate 4,663,168 of ML663575.1, read as the reverse complement.
GAGGATTTCTGTTGCATCCCAGCAGAGATGAGACAGCTTTGTGGTTGTTTCCTCTGTGAGCCGCTATCGGCGTCCCCAGTGCTGCTCCACCACAGATCAGATGTAACAAGCTCCCAGACTGCGACACGAGCTCAGGGAGCTTTCAGAGGCTCACCGCAAAGGAAGAAGGAAGGCCCTCCACAGTGGTCTTTGTGGCCAGCTCCAGTTCAGATGGACCCAGTGCTGCACACCATGCGGTGGTCTGCTCGTACCCGCCGGCATCCGGCATTGACGCCTCTCTCCTGGTAGACTGACCACCTTCCCTTGGGTCCAGGGTGCATGGGGACCCAGAAGTGTGGACCGGCTGATGGGTGTGGGAGTCTAGACACCCTGCCCTGTCCACCCCACACCCACAGTTCAGGCAACTGGGGTGCCTCCCCAGAGCCCCAAGTGGAGTAGAGCCCCTCCATGAGACTGGGCTGAGTGCTGCGCACTGGTCCCCCTTTCCATTCCGCGACTGAGTTTTTTCCTGGAACGTTTCCTAGGAAACGGTTCACCTGAATCTCTGGGTCCTGGATGATGGGCTTGGGGAGCAGCCCTCCATGTCCTCTCACAGGAGACTCAGCTACTCTGGCCTCAGCTGATTGGAACAAGGAGAAGGGTCTGACCCAGAGCAGCCTGTCAGTAGAATGGCTGCCCCAGAGAGTCTGCCTAACAGGGCAGGTCCTAGATGTCATTTGGAGCCTTCTAGCCCAGAGTGAGGAGTTTGGATGGGATGCAGTGGAGGGACCAAATAGAGATTCAGCCTTGTTTCTGGTGGAGTTGGATCGAGGGGCAAAAGAGAGGGGGCCAGGAAGAGAGGGGTCAGCTGCATGCTGCCTCCTGTGGGCAGGTGAGCACCAGGACTCACGGGGAAGTGCAGGGATAGTGTGTGTGGGGGGAGATGAGATTACCAGCAACAACTTAAATTCACTTCTTTTGCTTTGCACCAGTGCCCCACTCAGTGCTCAGGGGTGACTAGGAGAAGCAGGGCATTGCCCCTGGGTGACATCTTCACTATTAGCTGGTCCCACCTCCATCCCGACAGGGAAATGATTTACCTATACTCATGATGGCAAACCTGGGACTGGAAACCAATTTTTAAGTTTTGATTGATTGATGATTGATTGGCAATGCATGATGGCACCTGTTTTCAGGTTCCCAGGGGAGCAATGCCTTGCATTTCTGAATTGTTAGTAATACTCACATTCTTAGTCATACTCACATGCTCATTCTATCTCTTGCCACCAATACCTGCTCATACACGTTATGAATTTCCTTGGCTGCCTGCTAGAATTGTTCCACTGTGACATTATTTCCACCCAGAAACATTTGAGTCCTCAGCTATCCAAAGCTCTCAAGGAAAAGGCTGTGCTAACTGTGTCACTCCTGGGCAGTCTTTTCCAGGCTCCAGGGTGAGGTTGTAGCAGGGATGATGTGTAATTTTTGGAGGAATTCCAGGTGAGCTATGGATGGTTGAAGAGAAGGACAGTGTCTCTGTCCTAAGGGTGGGAAAACTGAGGCAGTGGGGGAGGTTCAGGTGTCCAGGATGCATTGTTCTACCCCTCTGTCCCACCACCTCGATTCCTAAGCAGCAACCAATCGATCAGCACCTCCAGGTTTTAGCCATCAGGTGATGCTGATGGGCTCCTCCTTGGGCAATTAGTTTCTTCACGTTGTCCAGGCATTCGGCCATGAAACGGAGGTCTCTCTTGATCTTCGCTGGGGTTCTTCCTCCCCTCCTGCCCGTTACCCTCCTTCTTCCGGAAAGACTCAGTACACTCGAAAGGGCCCTCCCTTAGACCTGCCGAGCCTACCCCTTCATCCCAGCCTGTCTTCTGGCTCATCGCTGCCATCCCATTCCCACTCACCTCCTAAGGCCAGGATACTTCTCACTTCCGCCCTGAGTATTCCCCTAGCGATTCCAGCACTTGCTGACTTCCTCTGTCTATGTAGGTCTGTAAGCTTTATATTCAAGTAAAGAGAACAGAGAATAGACTGACACTCAGATGAGGTCAAGTTAGGAAATAACAAAAGAAAGGTTGTATATGGGAAAGCGATTCAAGAATACAGCAAGGAATAGACATGAATGGGCTTCAGGTTGGGTGTGAACCGAGAATGGAGCTGGCAGCTCCTGACTTTCCAGTTCTGTCCTCTGCTCCCTCCTTATTTGCTTCTCCCTGGTATTTTTACTCCATCTTTACCTCCCAGCCTTCCTCTGAGCAATACTGTCTCATGGCTTTGATGTGCAAATGGCCCCATACATGGTCCCCTGCCCGAAACTCATGCTTACTGGTGCCTACACATGATCAGAAACCTTCCCCTCAATCTCTTAGCTCCAATTCCTGGGAAGAGACGACTATGGTTGATTTGGTTCATTCTTTTGAACCAGGGCACAGAAGTCATAAGTCTGGCCAGCCAGTGGATCAGCCCCCAGTGGGTCAGGTATCCATTCTCGCTCAACCAACGGTGGTTCCAAAGATTAGGGTGATGATAGTCTTGGTACAATCATGGTACAATACCCGATAATCTGGGGGTCCATGAATGGAAGCCTCATTAAAGGGGTGTGTGCAGGGTAGGGGACAAACTGGCGTCTTTAAAGCGACCTAAGTTCAGTTCCATAGAGTCTTGCACTTAATGGTCCTTGTGACGCTTCAATGTCTTATTCCTGCCTCCTTTATGAGATGGGCCCTGCTGGCTCGTTGGCCAAACCATCCCTGTTCCGTTTGACCCAAATTCTCCCATATTGTGGAGAGGATCAACAGAACTAATGTCTGTTTTAAATATGAAATGTCACAAACAGATGGAGAAATGTGCCGTGTTCGTGGATTGGAAGAATCAACATAATGAAAATGAGTATACTACCCAAAGCAATCTATAGATTCAATGCAATTCCTATCAAGCTACCAGAGGTCTTTTTCAAAGAATTAGAACAAATAATTTCTCAATTTGTATGGAAATACAAAAAACCTCGTATAGCCAAAGCAATCTTGAGAAAGAAGAATGGAATGGGTGGAATCAACCTCCCGGACTTTAGGCTATACTATAAATCCACAGTCATTAAGACAGTATGGTACTGGCACAAAGACAGAAACATAGATCAATGGAACAGAATAGAAAGCCCAGAGATAAATCCACGCATCTATGGACACCTTATCTTTGACAAAGGAGGCAAGAATATACAATGGAGAAAAGACAACCTCTTTAACAAGTGGTGCTGGGAAAACTGGACAGCCACTTGTAAAAGAATGAAACTAGATCCCTTTCTAACACCATACACAAAGATAAACTCAAAATGGATCAAAGATCTAAGCATAAGACCAGAAACTATAAAACTCCTAGAGGATAACATAGGCAAAACACTCTCTGCTATAACCCAAAGCGGGATACTCCATGACCCACCTCCCAGAATACTGGAAATAAAAACACGAATAAACAAATGGGACCTAATTAAAATTAAAAGCTTTTGCACAACAAAGGAAACTATAAGCAAGGTGAAAAGACAGCCTTCAGAATGGGAGAAAATAATAGCCAATGAAACAACAGACAAACAATTAATCTCAAAAATATACAAACAACTCCTGCAGCTCCATTCTAGAAAAATAAACAACCCAATTAAAAAGTGGGCCAAAGAACTTAACAGACATTTCTCCAAAGAAGATATAAAAATGGCTAACAAACACATGAAAAGATGTTCAACATCACTCATTATCAGAGAAATGCAAATCAAAACTACAATGAGGTACCACTTTACACCAGTCAGAATGGCTGCCATCCAAAAGTCTACAAGCAATAAATGCTGGAGAGGATGTGGAGAAAAGGGAACCCTCTTACACTGTTGGTGGGAATGCAAACTAGTACAGCCACTATGGAAAACAGTGTGGAGGTTCCTTAAAAAGCTGCAAATAGACCTGCCATATGACCCAGCAATCCCACTGCTGGGCATATACACCGCGGAAACCAGAATTGAAAGAGCCACGTGTACCCCAATGTTCATCGCTGCATTGTTTACAATAGCCAGGACATGGAAGCAACCTAGATGCCCATCAACTGATGAATGGATAAGAAAGCTGTGGTACATATACACAATGGAATATTACTCAGCATTAAAAAAAAATTCATTTGAAGCAATTCTACTCAGATGGACGAAACTGGAGCCCATTATCCAGAGTGAAGTAAGCCAGAAGCAAAAACAACAATATAGTATATTAATGCATATATATGGAATTTAGAAAGACGGTAACGAGAACCCAACATGCGAGACAGCAAAAGGAACGCAGATGTATAGAATAGACTCGTGGACTTTGTGGATGAGTGTAAGGGTGGGATGATATGGGAGAAGGGCATTGAAGCATGTTAATTTTCATATGTCTAGTCAATCGCCAGCCCAGGACTGATGCTCGGGGCTGGTGCAGCGAGATTCCCCGGGGGGGGGGGAGGGAAGAGGGAGGGGGGTTCCGGAGGGGAAGCATATGTAAACCCATGGTGATATCATGACAATGTATGGCAAAAACAATTAAAAAATAATAAATAAAAAAATTAAAAATAAATAAATAAATAAATAAATATGAAATGTCAGCCTGAATATCTAATGAAGGGCAATTGATTGAATGAATTAAGGCAGTACTGCAAAACAGAAAACTGTTCTGCTATTAAAATACAGTAGCAGAAGAATATTTATATGAAAGATGTTTAAGACATTGTTAAATGGAAGCAAATGAATTCCAAACAGTGTAAACATCATGATTGTGTTTGTGAGCATGTGTACATACACACACATTCATCCTTGCACTTGAAAAGATGCTCACCAAAATATCAACAGTAACACAACCTGAGTGATAAGATTATTGATGATATAAATTTTATCTTATTTGCTTAGTTATATTTAAAATTTTTTTCTGCAATAAGCATTTATCACTTTGCAATAAGAGAAAGAAATAAAAGGATAAAAGGAATGTGTTAGTCACTCAGTTGTGTCTGAATCTTTGCAAGCCCATGGACCATAGCCTGCCAAGCTCCTCTGTCCATAGAATTCTCCAGGCAAGAATACTGGAGTGGGTAGCTGTTCCCTTCTCCAGGGAATCTTCCTGACCCAGGGATCAAATCTGGGTCTCCTGCACTGCAGGCAGATGCTTCACCGGCTGAGACACCAAGGAGTGTAATGCAAGGCTATAATCCCCTTAACGAGAGGCTGTTTTTTAGATCCCACTGCAATCAATAATTTGGAGATCCCTTAAATCATATCTGGAAAGGTTGTCTATATATCCTTGTCTACAACTAAAAGTCTATGCATGCAAAAATCTGATTACGTGTCTAATTACACTGAATGGCTTTCTCAGGTTGAGCTTCCAAGGAGTCAGTAATTTATCTGGGAGGTGATCCCAGGAAGCATTGATAGGAGAGCAGAGAAGTGAGGCAGAGAAGGAGGAGAAGCCACAGCTGGTGTGTTCCTGAGCACCAGAGGAGCCAGCCACTGGAGATCCGAGACGGGGAGAGGCTTGCTCAGAGCTGTCTTTCCCGAGGCGGAGTTGGGGGTGGGGGTGGAACTGGGGCATTGGTCCACCACCACCATCTGCTAGCAGGTAAAGATTGCTCCCAGTGAGTGTTTCTTCGGGCACTTCCAACCTCCAGTGCCCAGGCAGAGAGGACTCCAGCGACCAGAAAAGGCTCTTTGTTCAGCCTAGCCTGTTACAATTGGAAGGTGTTAAGGTGACATACACAAGAATGGTGGGAGTCCAGGGAATGTGGGCCGGGTACCAACGGCATCCATGCAATGGCATTCAGTCCCTTTAACAGCTCTGCCCAGCCGGGTCTTTCTTGAATTTCTGTGTTGGTGGACCTGGCACTGGGGCAGAAGGGAGCAAGAAGGTCAAGATAAAGAAGTTCTACAGGGGAGATCCTATAACCACGCTTATTGCTACCCTGTCCCCCACCAAAGGCCTAATGTTCTTTTTGAAAGTTGATCCTCCCTGGTGCTGCCAGGAATACTCAAAAGTTGTGAAGTCCAGGTTTCAACAGGAACCCATTATAGCCAGTGAAATTGAGGAATGCACCAGGAAAACATGATATCAGGACTTGGAGATGTTTATTTATGAGTTTGGCAAGGTCTTTTTTATTTTTTTATGATGTATTTGAACTCTTCTGCATATAAGGCAGATTCCATCAACCCAAGTCGATTAAATCCCTCGCCATTCATTTTATGATGTGTTTGAAATACCAAAGGCTGAGTTATTTGTTGATGACTTGTCCTTTTTTTGGACACCCCAGCTGGGGATTGTCCTTCCAAAAATAGAGTTGCTAACTTCTTGGAGACCTGTGAGCATACTTGCTGACTACATCTGTGCACCAGGAAGAAGAAATATTTATTTACTGGCCATGTGAGTAGAGACAGAGTTCTGGGCCATAGAAACTCCAGGAATAACATGAACTTGTAGAACTAGAATCACACACTCTTCATTTTATGGTCTAGGAAACTGAAGTCCGAAGTCACCCAGCAGGTGTGAGGGGGGAATTGGCATGAAACTTCCCCGTCTCTTTCTGGGAAGTAGGCTGTGCACCAGGGCTGATTGGCGGCTTGTGCTGGTTGGTTGGTAGATGATGCTGATGCTCTCATTCCATGATTCATCTAAGTTGTCCAATCACTTCTTGGCATGGATTTTGATGGAATCTCCATCTCCTTGGCCACTGAGTACTCTGGCAGTGATGTCACCCTGTGCGGCCTTCCTGACTGTTTTACTTTCTTAGATTCACCTTCTTTCTCTCCTTCAGGAAAAACTGCATGATTGCTTAAAGATGTTGTCAATCGGCTAGATCAAGTCATACTGGGTTCCTTCTGTAACTTCTTTTTAAAGATTGTTTTCTTTTTTTTTGGCGTGGACCATTTTTAGAGCCTTTATTGATTTTGTTACAATACTGTTTATATTTTATGTTTTGATTTTTTGACCACAAGGCGTGTGGGATCTTAGCTCTCCAATTAGGGATTGAACCTGCTCCCCCTGCCTTGGGTGGTGAAGTCTGAACGACTTGTCACCAGGGAAGTCCCCCTTGTGTAATAATCTGGAGTCTTGGGGTCGGGGAGAGAGAGAAAAGAGATGGTTGGGACCTTGAGCACTTGAGTTCAGGCTGGTCTGTTTCTTAGCTGGAGGGGGCAGGGGTCTGCTGCCCCACATTAGGGGCCAGAGCAGAGATCCTCACAGGAGTGGGTGACGGCAGGGCCTGAAAAATAGGAGATTCTTTACAATGTGTGAGTTTAAGACAACAGCTTCACAGAAAATCAAACTTTGGGCTTATCTGCAGGGCTTTATGGGACAAGACTGGCTCAGGGCTTTTGTTCAGGAACCAGAAAAGGAGTCAGGAGGTTGTCTAATATCTTTTCCTCTCCCTGATCACCCTGAAACTCTTCAATCTGCCAGAGGCATTATGTATGTGTGTGTGCTCAGTTGTGTTCACTTCTTTGCACCTCCATAGGCTGTAACCCACCAGGCTCCTCTGTCCATGAAATTCTCCAGGCAAGAATACTGGAGTGGGTTGCCACTTCCTCCTCCAGGGGATCTTTGCAACCCAAGGATCTAACTGCATCTCCTGCATTGGCAGGCGGATTCTTTACCACTGCGCTTCGTGGGAAGACTCCAGAGGCATTAACAAGCCCTATTTTCTTTAAGTTCAGCCAACAAGGGGGCTCATCCGCACCTCCACCCCCACCCAACTTGGTGGTTGTCCCTAGTAGTTCCCTAACCTAGAATGGCTAACCGCTTACATCGGGCAAACACCAACGCCTGGTCTCCACGGGTGCACAGGGAAACCCTCATGATCTGAAATATGTAACAGCCTTTGACGGGCTCCTTCTGCCTCCTCTTGAGAACAGAACTTGTCTGATTAAAGAGGGATGCTACTCAACCCAGGGTGTCCTTCCAACCCACCCCAGTGTGCTGCGTGTGCAGGAACGTGTCACCTGGAGCTGAGCCTGAGAGACTCTGTGTGCATTCACGTGTGTGCACCTGCTTGTGGAACTTGTTTCCCAAAAGTGTGTGTGTTTCAGTGGAGGCTTGTACGGAGGCAAAGAGAATCTATGCCCCTGGCTATCTATACTCAGCACTGGTGTCTGGTGGTGTCTGGGGACTTCTTGCTAGGTTTATGTCCCCCTTCCCCTCTCTCGTCTCCACCTTGTCCCCTTTGTTGCTCTCTAAGGGTTTCAGGCGGGCTTCTGACAACCTGACTCTGAAAAGCAGCTATGTTCATGGAAAGTAGGACCGTCACCCTCAGACACTTTCCTTTACTCCTCAGAATCCTCGCAGCCTTCAGGGTGGGCAGTGGCAGCCGGTGATGTGGGAGGGACAAACTGCAGCAGATGCTACAATAAGAGCTTCACCCACAGCCTCCAGGGCTTCGTCAACAACTCCATGCACATCTACTGCACATTCACCTTCTGGTTTGTTAAAGTCTGTGCCCTTACCACGCCGCATGCTGAAACATTTGAGGTCTGGAGGAGACAGGTCTTCCTCTGCACAGACTCTGGAAGATTTGCTCTGATGGGTGGTCAGGAGAAAGGCAGGGGTCAATGGACCCCAGAGGAGGAAGATAAGACTCAATGGGGCCACAGGCCCAGAAATGAGAAAGATGTGAGCCAAGGGCCATGGAATTAGTGCAGAGTCTTGGTTACAAACAGAAAGCTCAGTTAAATTAAGCCTGCGTGCAGTCATGTCTGACTCTTTGCAACCCTATGGACTGTAGCCTACCAGGATCCTCTGGCCATGGGATCCTCCAGGCAAGAATACTGGAGTGGGTTACCATTCCCTCCTGCAGGGGATCTTCCTGACCCAGGGATCAAACCCACGTCTTTTACGTCTCCTGCATTGGCAGGTGGGTCCTTTTCCACTAATGCCACCTGGGATGCTGGGCTCACACTGTCCACATGTCCAGTGGACAGCCACAGTGGTCCTCCCTTATCCAAGTGGGATTTGCAGCTTCAGTCTCAGTGAGCTTCTCTCCCCATGGCAGAGAGAAGCATTCTGTTAAGGCTGAGAGAGATTTAGCAACTTACCCAAGGTCACACAGCTAATAAATGGCAAAGCCAGAATTGAAACTCAGGTCTGTTTCTCCCCAAAGTTCACACTCTCCATGGCCTGGCATCTTAGATAATAAGTTATGGACACCTTGTAATTACAAAGGAAAAAGGATGGAGTTCAGACCTTTAACTTAGTGTTTTTTATGTGTAATTAAAAGACAGGCATGCTTGGGGCACAAGTGGCCTGTGTGAAATTCAGATGAACCTGGAGAACACAGATGAAACTGGAGCTGCAGGGGTAATGTTTCTCAAGGTAATGAACAACATGTGGATTCCTGATATTGAGCAGTAACCTGTGAATGCCTCCAGGCACAGGAAGCAGTTAGGAGAAAAAGAGAGGAAAATCATTCAGCTCTACTCTTGTGAAAAATACCTTCCCAAAATGTCTGGCCTGGGAAAATGGAACATGGATCAAACAGAAAACTGGGAGCTCAGAATTACTGCAGGGTGACAGTCCTTTTCTGTGCCAAGTGACAAAATAATGTACAAGTGAGCATCAGACTGATTTAATTGTACCCACAGACTGCTGATCTTTAGAAACTGTGGATGCTCCGTGCTTCAGAAACACCTAGAAATTGTTCTTAAACTTTAAGATACACTCTTTTGCAGACTCTTGGTTACCCCAAGGTGGAAATTAGCCATCGTGCTGGGAACACCGACTCCCTGACTACCTGGTTCCTGCCTATCACCGGGCTTTGTGCCGATGTCCTGAGTGCGGGTGAAGTTGGGGAGCCTCTGAGGAGGTGCGAGCAGGTGAAGATAGCCCAGCAGGTGGATGGCAGACCACCTGGGTCAGCTGCACGCTCACAGTTCCCTGTCTGGTTGAAGGGTCACTGACTGTGTTGGAGGTGAGTGTAATCTGTGAGGCATGCTAAGAAATATTATATTTATCAGAATAAAAAATCATTGAGGGGAATAAATCATTCTTTCTTGGGTAAAATAATCAGGATCTTTGGGTCAAGCTTCAGAGTCCTGATGCTTGTGGGAGAGGGATGTTTTGAAAGTAAGAAAAACCAATAAAATTTTTATTTGTATCCCTCTATGTAACAGCAACCGTTCTGCAAAAGAGCCAGGGGAGGGGGAGGGGGAGGCGCCCCCTTGGGAAGGAGGCTTTGACCTCCCGGCAAGCAGACTTTTCAGCTTGCAATAGCTAAATGAATATTGACAGTCAATTTTTTGTTACAGTCACCCTGCATTACCCACCACAGACTCACTAAACTAGAAGACATCTGGACCACCCTCCTGCCTCTAAGCAGAGCTTAAGCTGTGATTCTTGGCAAAGTTTGGGTCAATGGGGTCCTGTCCCCAGGTGTCCCATGTTAGGGCTCCAGGAAGAACCTTAAAGGGGAGCAGCCCAATGGGCATATAATTGAGGCCAGGCAGGAGGGAATGTGAAATTCATTTCTTGGAGTGCATCATAAGTGTAGCTACATAAAACATGTGTGAGGCCAAACAGGAACACATGCCAACCTCAGGTGGGGAGAGAAAGTGTGACTTGCTTATTAACAATAAAAGGATCAATCTCCCTAGGAGCACCCCTGCCCCACCCCTCAGGGTAACTGGGAACCAGCCTTGATGATGAACAATAATTCTCTCTTTGGGCTTTAGCTGGCTCCTTCCAGTTATAAAGGCCTTCCCTGTGACTCAGACAGTAAAGGATTCACCTGCAATGCAGGAGACATGGTTCAATCCCTGGGTTGGGAAGATCTCCTTGGGGAAGGGAATGGCAACCCACTTCAGTATTCTTGCCTGGAGAATTCCATTGACAGAGGAGCCTGGTGGGCTGCAGTCCATGGGCTGCAATTGAACACAAGTGAGTGATGTTCATTCATTCATTCCAGTGTATGATAGTCTCTTTCACAGAGCCCCTGCTTTGGGTTCCCTCCATCATACAGCAAATTCCCACTGACTATCTATTTTACATGTGGCAATGTATATGTGTGTCAATGTATAGCAGAAACCATCACAATATTGTAAAGTAATTATTCTCCAATTAAAAATAAAATTAAATTTTTAAAAAGTAGTCTCTTTCAGGTAAATGCTTGGGGCTTTCAAATTTTGCCCCTTCCCATTCTCTTCCTGGAGATGGCCCAGGGAAATGCTTCTCTTGTCTTGGGAACGCAGTGGTGGGGTTCTTAGAGCACTTGTTCTTGGAGCCCCCCTGCTGGGGGATCTTTTATCAAAGATCAGAATCAAGTGTATGCTATAGAAAAGATGCCAGTAAATCAGACCTGTAACTCTCAGTATTTGGGGACCATGTCTGCTGGGAAATGTCTGACCAGACCACTTATATTCCCTGTTTGGCAGAGTGTATTCTTTGTGGCAGAGATGCTGGGCCCTGGAAATACAAAGCATGACTTTCTCATCTCTCTTTCTGTGCACTTAGATGTACTTTCAGATCCTGTGCCTGGACTCCAAACAGACCTCCCTGGGGCCTGCAGTAGGCAGAATAATGGCTCCCCAAACACATCGTCATTCCTGGAGCCTGTGGGTATTACCTTCAAAGGCAGAAGACATTTTGCAGATCTGATTAGAGTTGAGGACCCTGATGTGGGAGAGAGTCTCCTGGATTCTGGATTATCCAAGTGGGTCCAGTTGAATAACGTGAGTCATGAAAAGCAGGGTACCCTTCCCAGCTGTATTCAGAGAAATGACATTGCTGGCTTGGAGGCTGGAGGAGGAGAGCCAAGACTCAGAGAATGGAGCAGATCTCAGAATCTGCAAAAATGGAAAAAAACCATTCTTGTATTAGACTGTTCAGGCTGCCATAACAAAATAGCCTGGGTGGCTTAAACAACAGAAATTGATTTCTCATGGTTCTGGAGGCTGGAGGTCAAGATCGAGTCCTCTTCCTGGCTTGTGGGTGGTGTCTTTTCTTGGTACCTGCACACAGGGTGAGCCATCTCTCTCTCTCTTTCTCTTTTAATAAGGCCACCAATCCCCAGTCCTGTTGGATTAGGACTCCATCTTTATGACCTTGTGTGCGCATGCTAAGTCGCTTCAGTCGTGTCTTACTCTTTGCGACCCTATAGACCATAGCTTGCCAGGCTCCTCTGTCCATGGGATTCTCCAGGCAAGATTACTGGAATGGGTTGCCATGTCTTCCTCCAGAGGATCTTCGGGACCCAGGGATCAAACCCACATCTCTTGTGTGTTTCCTGCATTGGCAGGTGGGTTCTTTACCACTAGTGCCACCTGGGAAGTCTTATGACCTTACTTAACTTTAATAACTTCCTAAAAGCTTTAGCTCCAAGGACAGTTGCATGAAATGTTAGGGCTTCAACATACAAATTTGGGGTGAACACAGTTCAGTCCTTAGCTCTCCCGCTAGAGTCTCCAGAAAGGAATGCAACATTACTCATGTCTAGATTTTAGCCCAGTGAGATCCATGTCAGGATTCTGACCCTCAGAAATGCAAGATGGTAGCATTGTGTTGTTTAAACACTAAGTCTATGGTCATTTGTGACAGCCACAAAAAACCAGTACATACTACCTACCCTTATCTTTGGCATTCTCTGTCCTTCATGGATGAATTTTGTTTGACACAGACTAAACTGCTATGTGCCCAGTGGTATTTGACACACAGCATCTCTTGTCCTTTGGCACTACAAGGGCAGGATGAAGGTACCTACTACAGACAAGTACTGTGGGTTCCTAGAGGTCAGGGATTGCATTGGTCATGCCTCTGCTGGCCTAGTCCTGTGTCTCAAACATAGTAGATGCTCAATCAGGATTTGTCCAACGAAAGAAGAAACATTGATGCTCAGAGAGGTTATGTAACTTTCTCAGGATCAGGAGATCTGATATGTCCAACCAAATGAAAGTCATGCTTTTTCCATCACAAAATGTAAACCCCCCAAATTATAGTCCTTGCCTATCCGCCTGCAGTGCAGGAGACCTGGGTTTGATCCCTGGGTCAGGAAGATCCTCTGGAGAGGGGAATGGCTACCCACTCCAGTATTCTTGCTTGGAGAATTCCATAGACAGAGGAGACTGCGGGCTACAGATCATTGGTTCGCGAAGAGTTGGACATGACTGAAGCGATTTAGCACACACACACATAAAAGCCAGAGAACATATTTATTCATTTCCCACTGTCACAGATCCTTTTCATGCATTTTTTCACTTGGGTCTTAGGAAGCAGACATTAATTATATTCATTGGATAGTTGAGAAAAATCAAAGCTCAGAAAAGTTAAGGAACATTCTCCAAGTTTTGGGAGCAGTAGTGTGGTAGAAATGATTTCAAAGCCCAAGTCTGGTAGGCTTTTGCAAAATCCATCTTTTCCCCACTACCTTGGGGACTATTTATTTTCATTTGCGTGTTTTGATGAGTTGCCCTATGCAAGCAGAATCTGTTGTTCCATCTGAATGTTCTAACTGTTAGCTGTGACCATGATGTTTTGAAAGTGGGAAACATGTCTCCTCCTTTCTTTTTATTCCCAGGGGCAGCTTATTTCAAATGGCTCATCACATACACACATCCTGGCAGCAGACTTCCTGGGTTTAACCCAGATCTCAGAGGTATGCCTACACTAATTAAAGCTGCTTCAACATTTTAGAACAGCTGGAAATATTTTGTTCTAAAAAGCCACTTAGTCAAGACAGTTTTTGGATGCTTGTCATACAAGACACACCATATGGGGGACAGAACCAAACCCACCTGGAGGCAGTACCACCTGGTGGTTAGATGCCTGGCCTCTAAAGTCAAGCAGGTATGGCTCTGGGTCCCTGGACCACATCCCTCACTGGCTGTGGAACTGCGGCAAGTTATCTCATCCCTCTGAACCTCAGTTCCACATCTCTAACACTAATTCTTTTTGGCCATGCCATGTGGCTTGTAGGATCTTGGTTCCCTGACCAGGGATTGAACCTGTACCCTTGGCAGTGAAAGAGTGGAATCCTAACCAATGGACCACCAGGAGCTTCCCTCTAACACTAGTTCTTATTTCCCAGGTTTTGTTTGGCTTTGCTTTATTTTTATTTCTTTTTGCTCTTTTTGGGTGGTAAAGATTAAGTGAAATAAACACGAGGTGCTATTAACATGGATCTTGGGAGGTAGGAAATGCTTATTAAATGTTAGCTGATTTCTGTCAAGTCTTTGTTCTGGCAGCCCTAGCAAATGAATACAGCAGAAATCAATCATCTCTTCTGTGGTCCAAGTTCTGACTGGTCCTTGTCGATTGAGGCACTGGAATTCCTGTGAAGACAGCAGTTGGCTGACTTGTGAGAGGAGCAGATGGAGTATTTAACCAGAATCCTCACCTGTGCTTATGCCCTCACCATGGCTTCATCTTGAGCAGTGTATCTTGTTCTGTCGTTTGACTTTGGCCACAGCTGTGGGTCTTTACTCTGACTGGCAGAAAGGACACTGTGCCAGTTTCATGATAAGAAGCTCTCTGTGTCTCCACTTCCCCTCTTGTACCCCTGCCATTTCTATGACACTCATATGACTCAGCCTCAGAGCCCAGGAGAAGAAGGGAGGTGGAGCAGAGCCTCCCTGGCTGAGAGTAGAGCCATCTGGTCACTCAGCCTACATGAGCACACCCCACCAACCTGCAGACGTGTGGGGGAGCCCAGATGACACAAGCAGATCTCCTTTGAGATGACTGTCAGCCATGTGAGTAACACTCACAGTTCAATGACACCAAGACCATGTGGTTATTACACAGTGTCTCATGGCGACAGCTAACGTATACAAGAAACACATCACCTGGGGTCGTTCCATTAAGATGGAAGCCCAAGAGTCTTTTTTTCCAGTGTTGGAGAGAGTTACTCTTTCTCAGAGGGGGTGTATATTTTTGGCAGCCACCTGGAAACCATGTTGTAGATGACACTGAGGAATCAGAACAGAAAAATGAAAGGAATAAGTGTTCTTATCAGTGTTGCTGAGCCAGGAGATAAGTCTTGAATGACCTCTAAAATATCCAGTTACCAGAGCAAGAAATAACACTGTTGTTTACTCCTAGGTGGTTTAGATTTTCCATTATTTCAAAGAGACAGACTCAAAACTTCTGGTTTCAACTCCAACATGTAAAGAGCTTGGCAGTGATCATTCCTGTTCTTACAACAGAAAGATTCTGAGCAAACTGAAAATAAGCAGATTTCCTCCAACCCATCAAGGATTTGAAATCAGAGGGTAAACTGTCTCCTCCAGTCTGGAGAGATGGTAAATGAACACAGAGTCTGCTTACCTGGAGCAGAAGGAGCTGGAGCCATAGATAGGTAGGAACACCTACATGAGGATTTGGACAAATTGCTGTAGGCTGAGTGTAAAATAGTTTGAGAGTGTGAAATCTCTGGAGTCTGAAGTCTTAGGGAGCCCCACGCTTTTCAGGACCTATTTTCAGGAACCCCACCAGGTTCTTAGGATGAAGCCAAGAAAGATACCCTCAGGAACTTCCCTGATGGTCCAATGGTTAAGACTTTGCCTTCTGATACAGGGTGTGTGAGTTCGATCCCTGGTCCAGGATTTAAGATCCCACATAGGCGCCTCAAACCAAAACATAAAACAGAAGCAATATTGTAACAATTTCAATAAAAACTTGAAAAATGGTCCACATCAACAGAATTTGAAAAAGAAAGCAAGATCCTTTCGTGGCTCTGATAAGAGGAGGGGAAACCATTGTGAGACATGCCCAGAGAGTTCTCCAAAGCAGATGCTCACTCTCCAGGGGAAAGGTTTTTACCAGAACCCAAGGGAAAGGGAAAAAAGCTAAGGGACCCTTGTGAAAGTCACAGCCCAAGGATATGGGCCTATTAAAAAGACTGAGATTTAATAAAATGATTATAGAATGCTTCCTCTCTCCAGCAGCTTACACCACATCAGTAAGACTCTAGCATAACTCAACACTCAAAGAAACAAGATTATGGCATCCGGTCCCATCATTTCATGGCAAATAGATCAGAAACAATGGAAACAATGAGAGACTTTATTTTCTTGGGTTTTAAAATCACTGTAGATGGAGACTGCAGCCATGAACTTAAAAGATACTTGCTCCTTAAAAGCTATGATAAAACTAGACAGAATATTAAAAAGCAGAGACATTACTTTACCAACAAAAGTCCGTCTAGTCAAAGTTATGGTTTTTCCAGTAGTCATGTATGAGTGTGAGAGTTGGACCACAAAGAAAGCTAAGCACTGAAGAATTGATGCTTTTGAGCTGTGGTGTTGGAGAAGACTCTTGAGAGTCCCCTGGACTCCTTGTAAGGAGATCGAACCAGTCAATCCTAAAGGAAGTCAGTCCTGAATATTCATTGGAAGGACTGATGTTGAAGCTGAAATGTTAATACTTTGGCCACCTAATGTGAAGAACTGACTCATTGGGAAAGACTCTGATGCTGGGAAAGATTGAAGGCAGGAGGAGAAGGGGACGGCAGAGGACGAGATGGTTGGATGGCATCACTGACTCAGTGGACATGGGTTTGAGCAAGATCCAGGAGTTGGTGATGGACAGGGAAGCCTGGCGTGCTGCAGTCCACGGGGTCACAAAGAGTTGGGCATGACTGAGTGATTGAACTGATAATACTGGATTACAGCTGACAGAGCTGCAAGGCACAGACTCTATTTCAGGAGCCCAAAGGCAATAGGAAAGATAAGAACAAAGATGTTAGACAAATCTGAAGCCTCTGACATCTACAGTTACAGCAAACATTCAACACAGCCCAACTCTCAAACAGATGAACGCAAGATCTTATACTAAAGGCTTTACCTCAGTTCTTATTACCCAATACACCATGTTCAACATTTAATAAAATATTACAAGGCATGCTAAAAGGCAAGGAGAATCAGAGCCTGTAGAGAAAAAAGGAAACATTAAAAACAGATTCAGCTAGTACACAGATTCTGAACTGGTTAGACAGGGAATTAAAAATAACTATGATTAATATGTTACAGGCTGTAATGGAAAAACTAGACAACACGCAAGAACAGATGGGTAATGTAAGCAGAGAGATGGAAACTATAACAAATAATCAAAAGGAAATCCTACAAATCAAAAAGCAGTGTAATAGAAATGGAGCAAACCTTTAATGGGCTCATCAGTATACTCAATGGAGCCGAGGAAAGAATCAGAGAGGTTAAAGATATGCCAATAGAAAGTTCCCAAACTAAAATAAGGATAAAAAGAACAACAGCAACAACAACAAAAAAAGGCAGAATAAAATATTCTAGAACTGTAGGGAAATTCCAAAAGTTATAGCATAAACACAGTTGGAATACCAAAAGGAAAAGAAAGACAAAGATGACATATTTAAAGTAATAATGACAGAGAATTTTCAAAAATTAATGACAGACACAAACCACAAACCTAGGAAGCTCAGAGAAAACCAAGATAAATATATATATATAAAAACTACCCTTAGGTATATCATATTTAAATTACAGGAAACTAATGTCAAAGTCTTGAAAGAAGACAGAGTGGGGGAGGAGGGGTCTTACCTATAGAAAAATAAGGATAAGAATTATGGAGAATTTCTCATCAGAAACTGTGCAGGCAAGCAGAGAGTGAAGTGAAATATTTAAATTGTTGAAAGAAAAAATTGAGAATTCTATAACAAGCAAAATTATCCTCAAAAGTGAAGGAGAAATATTTTCTCTTTTAAACAAAAAAGGAGAAAATTCATTGCCAGCACACCTGTCCAGAAACAAATATGAAGGAAGTTCCTCATGAAGAAAAAAATTACGTAAGTAGGAAACTTGGATCTACATTAAAAAAAGGAAAAGCATTAGAGAAGGGAATTTTTAAAAGGTAAAAATAAACATTTTCATTTTTCTTACTCTTTTCCCCACTTTCACCCAACTGCCTACTCCCAACCCCAGCCCCTGGCAATAACCAATCTGTTTTCTGGGTCGATACATGTGATTTGTTTTGGATTCCACAAATAAGTGAAATAAAACTGTATCTTTATTTGACTTATTTCACTTCACATAACACCCTCAAGCTCCATCTTTGTTTCTCAAACGGCAGGATTTGTTTCCTTTTAATGGCTGCCTTTTCTTTTTTTTTTAATCCACTCATTCATCAATGGGCACTTAGTTTATCTCCATGCTTTGCCTATTGTAAATAATACTGCAATGAACATGGGAACCCAAATATCTTTTCAAGATCGTGATCTTGTTTCCTTCAGATAAATATCCAGAAGTGTCATTACTAGATGATGTGGTAGCTCTATTTTTTTTCAGAAACGTTCACGCTTTTTTCCATAGTGACTTCCCCAGTTTACATTCTCACTAATGGTGTATAAGGGTTCCCTTTTCTCCACCTCTTTGCCAGCACTTGTTGCTCATAGTTCCCCGAACATCTAGTGCTGGTCCATCTGTGGGATCTTAATTCTCTGACCAGGAACTGAATCTGGGCCCTGGCAGTGGAAGCTCCAAGTCCTAACCTCTGGATTGGCAAGGAATTCCCATGTTTTTGATGATAACCATTTAATTGTGACTTTAATTTGCCTTTCCCTGACTATTAGCCATGTTGAGCACTTTTTCAGGCACTTGTTGGCCATTTGTATGACTTTGGAAAACTGCTTATTCAGTTCCTCTCCCCATTTTAAAATCAGATTATGAGGTTTTTTCCTACTGAGTTGTATGAGTTCTTTATATATTTTGGGTATGAATGCTGTATCAGATATGTAAGTTGCAAATATTTTCTCCCACTCTATAACTTGCTTTTTTGTTTTGTTGATGTTTTCTTTTTGGTGTGCAGAGACTTTTTAGTTTTATGTGGTTTAGTTGCTAAGTCGTGTCCAACTCTTGTGACCCTATGGACTGTAGCCTGCCAGGCTCCTCTGTCCATGGGATTCTCCAGGCAAGAATAAATGGAATGGGTTGCCATTTCCTTCTTCAAAAGTAAAGTGAAAATCGCTCAGTTGTGTCCAACTCTGCAACCCCATGGACTATAACAGTCCATGGAATTTTCCAGGCCAGAATACTGGCCTTCTCCAGGGTATCTTCCCAACTCAGGGATCGAACATCAGGTCTCCCACATTGCGGGCAGATTCTTTACCAGCTGAGCCACCAGGGGAACCCAGTTTTATGTAGTACCTATTTTTTCTTACTCTCAACTGATATTGAAGTATAACTGTTTTGATAATAGTAATAATGTGTTAGGTGACTAAAGCATATGGATATATGAAACGAAGGACAGCAAAGTCATAAAGGATGAAAAGGAAGAATTGGGAATATTCTATTATAGAGTAGCAGCAATACATGTGAGATGATATAGTGTTATTTGAAGGTGAATTTAGATTAGTTGCAAATGTATATTGCTATTTTTTTAAAAAAACATGAGTTAGGTTGTTGTTGTTTTTGATGCAGACTATTTTTAAAGTCTTTATGGAATTTGTTACAATATTGCTTTAGGTTTATGTTTTGGGTTTTGGCCCTAAGACATGTGGGATCTCAGCTCCCAGCCAGGGATTGAACCCGTGCCCCTTGAATTGAAAAATGCAGTCGTAACCACTGGACCACCAGGGAAGTCCCAGAGATGTGTTCTGTAAACTCTAGAGCAACCACTAAATTTGTTAGAATAACAATCTGTATGCTAAGAAAGGAGAGAAAATGGAACAGTATAAAATGTTCAATTAAAACCAGAGATGGCAGGAAAGAAGAAATACAAACAAGTGTGATGAATAGAAAACAGTTTTAAACATGGTAGATATTATCTAACTATATCAGTAGTCAATATATGTGAATGTTCTAAATACCAGAATTAGAAGACAAATGTTATCAGAGTGAAGGAAAAAAAAGATTCAAATATACTTTGTCCACCAGGAATTCTCTTTAAATCTAAAGGTTCATATATGCTGAAAATAAAGGGATAGAGAAAGGTATATCATGTTAATATGAATCAAAAGAAAACTGGAGTTAATCATATTAATTTCAGTTAAAACTGACTTCAACACAAGAAAAAAAATGTCAGATATAAATAAGAGCTTAAAGAACAATAAACAGGTAAATTTCCCAAAAAAGCATCATAATTGTTAGTGTGAAAGCATCTAGTATCAAAATATTTGAGGCAAAAATTAACTGAATTTCAAGGAGAAATAGACAAATCCACTATTACAGTTGATGACTTCCGCACCCCTCTTCAATAACTGATAGGCGAAGCAAGTAGAAAACCTGTAAGGATATAGTTAATCTGAATACCACCATCAATCACTCTGGCATTTATAGAATACTTCTTCCAATAACAGCAGAACACACAATCTTCTCAAGCCCATGTGGCTCTTACACAAAGACTGACCATGTCCTTTGTCATAAATCACACCTTAACACACTTTAAAGAATAGAGATCATACAAAATACGTTCTCAGGCCACAGTGGAATTAAACTGGAAATCAATAACAGAAAAATAGTCTAAAAATGCTATAATAGTTGGAAATTTTTTTAAAAAAGACACTTTTGAATAACACATGGGTCAAAGAAGAAGTCTCAAGAGAAATTTATAGCTATTTTTAGCTAAATGAAAAAGAAATACAACTTATCAAAAAATACACACTTCTCACCGGCACATCCATCATGCTAGACTCCCAGAGTTGCCTCTGCTCTTCCAGGAATAAGGGTGCTTCCTCCATAAAGTTGTCATCTAATCCCCTTGGAAGGATCTGACTAAGTCACAGAAATGACTGGCTCCCCTCCAAGGTGGCTAAGGCATGCAGACCCGCTTTGGTAGATCTGAGGTCAGGCATACTGTGATTGAAAGCTTCAGAGAATAAGCCTTTGGAGAGCTTGTTCCATACAGAATGTCCAAATGCTGCCTGGTTTTTATTACAGACACCCTAACAAAGTGGTAAAACTTTTTACATTGCAAATTTAAAATATTCTAAAAGTGATACTGCATTTCCCAAAGACCTGAGATTCTGGTCTGAGTCTGGGCTAGACTTCGCTTAGGCATGTTGAGTTCCATTGGGTTTCACAGGAAATGCTGGCAAATGGTGTAAGGATGCATCAGAGTTTAGCTCTGACCTCAATATTGGGCTCTGATTTGCTCTTTGACTTTTCTTGGTCCTAATCTTCGAAAGTCTTACTAACCTAATTTCCCTATTTCACCTCCCTACCTTGTGTCCGGTTGATGATCATGAGACTGTACAGAGAATACATACATGGTCAGAAACGATGCTGCTTGTCCAATGCTGACTGGAATAAGATGTCTTTAGATTTATCTTTCATATTGGAATATTTATTTTCAGATATACAAAAGCACTTCAGATGTAGCTTAGAGTGAATAGTCTATGAATTTTGAAATTCTATTGAAGTATAAATAAATTATTTATATGAAAGTATAAATAAATTATTTATATGAAAGTATAAATAAGAGAGCTTCCTTAGTGGCTCAGATGGTAAAGAATCTACCTGCAAGGTGTGATACCTGGGTTTAATCCCTGGATTGGGAAGATCCCCTGGAGGAGGGCATGGCTTCCCATTCCAATCTTCTTGCCTGGAGAATCCCCATGGACAGAGGAACCTGGCAGGCTACATTCCATAGGGTCTTATAGGGTTGGACATGACTGAAGTGACTTAGCACATAAATAAGAGAAATAAAATATTGCCTGCTGTATCAGTAAACAAAAGATGTCATCATTGACCCCTGCAGCCCCCTACTCATGGTGAGCCCTGCGGGAACTCAGGAAGAAAGCAAAGAAAACCAGCCATCTAGCAGTCATCAACCTGCAGCCACCCTCAAGGGTGAAGCTTGAGGAAACTCACAATGTAAAGACACAGCATACTGGTCCCAGAGAGCTGAGTGCAGATCAAAGGAATGATTTTGGGAAGCCCAGACTCTTGCATTCTCCTATTTCCCAATTTAGAAAAGCACTAAATTCCTTAACTTGAGATACCTGGTTTTCTTTAACAATAATCTCATTTTTGTCACCCAAGGATTGAACCCTCGTCTCCTGAGTCTCCTGCATTGGCAGGCGGATGCTTTAGCACTGAACCACCTGGGATGCCACCTCTATTACTATCAAGCATTTTATCCTTTCTGAGCAAATGTTTATAAAAATTTGAATAATAATTGTATTAGTCTGTTTGAGCTGGTGTAACAGGATACTAAGGACTGGGTGGTTTAAACAACGGAAATTTACTTTTCTCAAGTTCTGGAGGCTAACAGTTCAAGCCCAAGGTGCCAGAAGGACTGACTTCAGCTCTCTTCCCCGCTTGTAGGTGGCCGCCTTCTCACTGTGTCCTCACGTGGCCTTTCTGCTGTGCGTGGGCTCCTGGTTTCTCTTCCTCTTATAAGGATCCTATTGGATTAGGGCCCCATTCTTATGACCTCATTTAACCTCAGTTATTTATTCCTGTCTTCATGTACAGCTATATTGGGGGTTAAAGCTTCAGCATGTGAATTTGGAGGGACCCAATTCAGTCAGTAATAATAATAATAATATAATGTAAGGGAAATAGTAATAATAAACTGTTGTACCAGCATCCATAGCATTAACTGAAATTAACATTATGAACTGGTTTTGAGATCACAATAATGCTGGCTTTGTAAAATGAGTTAGAAAGACCTCTTTTTGTATCTATTACCTTCTAGAAGGAATTTTAGAGAATCGGTATACATTCTTCCTTACATGTTTCATAGAATTCACCAGTGAATTGATACAGGTCTGGTACTCTCTGTTTTGGAAAGTTATTAATTATTGATTCAATTTCTTTAATACATATATATAAAAGCATACTATCTCTTCTATACATATTTGGATTAATATTCAAATTGTGTAAATTTTGGCACATTTCAAGGAATTCATCTATTTCATATAGGTTATCAAATTTGTGGGTATAGAGTTGTTTATAATATTCCTTTATTATCCCATTAATATACTGGGATCAGCAGTGATGACCCCTCTTTTATTTCTATATTAATCATTTTTCTGCTTCCTTTTTACTTAATCAACCTGGCTAAATGCTTATTGAGGTCATTGATCTTTTTGAAGAATTAGTTTGATTTTGCTGATAGTCTCTATTGTTTTCATGCTTCCAATTTCATTGATTTCTGCTGACATTTTATTTCTTTCCTTCTGCTTACTTTGGATTTAAGTTCATTTTCTTTTTCTATTTTCCTAACATGCAAGGCTTTTAGATTGTTGATTTTAGATTTTTCTTATTTTTTTTTAAATATAAGCATTCAGTGCTATAAATTTCCCTGTAAGCACTGCTTTCATTGTATCCCACCAATTTTAATAAGTTGCATTTCAATTTTCGTTTACTGCAAAGCATTTTAATTTTTTTTTTGAGAGTTCTTCTTGACTCGAGTATCATTTGCAAATGTATTGTTTAATCTCCAGTTATTCGGGGGACTTTCCAGCTTTCTGTTATTGATTCCTAGTTTAATTCAGCTGTGGCCTGAGCACTTACCTTCTGTGATTTCTGTTCTTTTGAATTTGTTAAGGTGTTTTTTTATGGCCCAGAACGTGATCTATCTTGGTGAATGTCCATGTGAGCTTCAGAAGAATGTGTATTTTGCTCTTGCTGGCTGAAGTAATCAATAGCTGTCAATTGTACCCAGTTGATTGATGGTGCTGTTGAGCTCAACTATGTCCTTACTGATTTTCTGTCTGCTGAACTTGTCCATTTCTGAGAGAAGGGTGTGGAAGTCTCCATCCATAATAATGAATTCATCTCTTTCTCCTTACAACCCCATCAGTTTTTGACCCACATAGTCTGACACTCTGTTGTTAGACACAAATAAACTCATTAAGGCTTGTCATATATTCTTGGAGAACTGACCACTTCATCATTATATAATAAAAATATTCTATATTTTTATCCCCGATAACTTTCCTTGCTCTGAAGTCTGACCTGTCTGAAATTAACACAGCTACTCCACTTTCTTCTTATTTCTCCACTTTCTTATTCGTATAACCATGGTGACATCTTTCTCCATCTCTTTATTGTTAATCCATGTGTAGCTTCATATTTTAAGTGTGTTTCTTAGAGACAACATGTAGTTGAGCTTGGCTTTTTGATCCACCCTGACAATCTCTGCCTTTTATTTGTTATATTTTAAACCATTGGTGTTTAAAGTGATTTTTTTTTATACTTTTAACAATATAATGTCTCCGATTCAGAATAAATATACACCCAATGAGAGCAGGATTCCGAGTGGATAGAGGTTTGGGGGTGCTTGTTAAAGTGATTATGTTTTTAATATACATATTTTATTGGAGTATAGTTGACTTACAGTGCTTCAGGTACACAACAAGGTGATTCAGCTATACATATACGCATATTCTATTTTTGAAATTGTTCTCCATTTTAGCTATTTAATGTAATTTTTGATACAGTTGGATTTAGATCTACCATATTTGCTGTTATTTTCTATTCATTGTTCTATTTTTTTGACCCTATTTTTGTTCTCCTCTCTGTTTCTGATATTTGTGGGTTTTAGTTAGCATTTTATATGATTCAATTTTTTTCCCTTTCTTGGCGTATCAGTTGTACTTGTTTTGGTGGTTGCTGTAGAGTCTGTAACATACGTTTACGATGAAACCAAGTTCTCTTTCAAATTATGCTACACTCCTTCACAGTTGGTGCAAATACCTTATAGTAACAAGTTCAGTAACAAGATAATCCTAATCTCCCCCTCCGTCCTTTGTATCATTGCCATCATTCAAAAATATGTATCTCACAGTCAAGTATATTGTTGCTATTATTATTGTAATGAACTTCTATATGTTAGCTCAATTAAGATTAAGAAAAATAAAAACTTTTATTTTACCTTCACTTATGCCTTCTTTATGAGGCTTCCCAGATGGTGCTAGTGGTAAAGAACTCACCTGCCAGTGCAGGAGACATAAGAAATGCTGGTTGGATCCCTGGGTGAGAAAGATCCCCTGGAGAAGGAACTGACAGCCCACTCCAATATTCTTGCCTGGAGAATCCCATGGACAGAGGAGCCTGTTGGGCTACAGTCCTTGGGGTCGCAAAGAGCCAGACTGGGCACGAGGGTATCCCTTGTCTGGTGCTCCCCCTGTCTTTATGTAAATCCAGGTTTCTGACCTCTATCATTTTCCTTCTCCCTGAAGAACTTCTTTTAACATTTCTTTCAGGGCTTATCTACTGGGAACAAATTCCCTCAGTTTTAATTGTCTGAAAGTCCTTCTCCTACGCTGCTGAAGGATAATTCTGCAGTGTTCAAAATTCCAGCTTGGAGTATTTCTCTTTTAATACTTTAAGTATATCACACCACTCTTGTGTTGCTTGCATGGTTTCTGAAGAGAAATTAAATGCAATTCTTATCCATGCTCTGCTACAGGTAAAGGTTTTTTTTTTTTTTTTTTAAGTCTGACTTCTTTCAAGCTTTTTCTTGATTTTTGATTTTCTAAGGTTTAAATATGATATGCCCTAGATTTTTTTTTTTTTTGCACTTATCTTGTTTGGTGTTCTCTGAGTTTCCTGGATCTGTGACTTGATGTCTAACATTAATTTGGAGGAAGTCATCAGTCGTCATCGCTTCAAATATTTTTGTTCCTCCCTTTCTTCTTTTTTGATATTCCCATTGTATGGATGTTATACCTTTTTTAGTAATCCCACAATTCTTGGATATTTGGTTCTGTGATTTTTTTCTAGTTTTTTTTTTCTCTCTGCTTTTTCATTTTGGAAGTTTCTACTGACATATCCTCAAATGCAGAGTCTCCTCCTCGGTATCCAGTGTACTAGTGAGCTCATCAAAAGCGTTCTTCACTTCCTTCATAATGTTTTCAATCCTTTCCATTTCTTTCAGACATTTTCTTAGAATTTCCACCTCTCTGCTCTATTGCCCATCTGTTCTTATGCAGTTCCTCCTTTACACATTAGAACTTTTACTGTATTAACCATGATCTTTTTCACTTCTTAGTTTGATAACTCCAACATCTTTTGTCATATCTCAGTTTGATTTTGATACTTGCTCTGTCTCTTCAGACTGTGTTTCTTGCCTTTTAGTATGTCTTGTAATTTTTTCTTGATAGTCAGATGTGATATACTGAGTAAATGGCACTGCCATAGCAGGCCTTGAGTGAAGTGATGCTGAGGTGTGAAGGGGTGTGTTCTACAGTCCTGCTGACGCAGCTGCAGTCTTTCAGTGACCCTGTACCTCTGACCTGTGATGTTCCTAAGTGCTTCTTAGTCTCCCCTACCCCCTTAGATGGGACAGATGGCTAGAGTGGGCTGGAATTGGGTATTTTCTGTGTTGTTTAGGCTCTGATAAGTCCCCAGAGTTTAGGGTCTGATAAGAGAGTTTCTCTTGAGGACAAACCTGATGAAGAAGGACAGAATGCTCTGACACATTTCAAAGGGTTCCTTTTCTCCTCTCCATGCTGGAAGCATGAGGGGATTTTCTTCAATATCATTGTGAAGATCTGATCAAGTCCCAGGAGGTAAAAATCACAAAAAGTGTAAGATCCTTCTTACGACTGATTCAGTCCCTAGAGTTTTACCTCCCAGACTCGCTCACACTGAGCCTCCAGTAACTCATCAATTACAGTTTATATTTTTTGTACCTTGGCGCTGAGTCCTTGGGAGGTTTGTGCTTAGTGTTCCTGCTCTGGTAATTTGTG
The DNA here is from genome assembly GCA_007570785.1 of Antilocapra americana. Classification (NCBI taxonomy): domain Eukaryota; kingdom Metazoa; phylum Chordata; class Mammalia; order Artiodactyla; family Antilocapridae; genus Antilocapra; species Antilocapra americana. The sequence goes on along the minus strand of ML663575.1, from coordinate 4,636,549 downwards.
ATTTTCTGTATTAATATTTTTCATGTCTGTCTCTTTAATTTTGAGGGCAACAGTTTGCTTGTGACCTCACTTCTCTCAATGGTTCTTAAAAGAGTTGTTGATTTTTCCAGCTTGTTCAGCTTTTTAATTATGTTAATAAACACAAGTCAAATCGTTAAGGAAGAGCAACTTCCAGTCTCCTTATATGCTGAACTGGAAACTGAAAGCCTGTATCCATGTAGATTTCAGAATCAACTTGTTAATTTCTGCAAAAGGGCAGCAGGAATTTTAAGAAGTATTGTATTAAGTCTGTAGATCAATTGAAAGAATACTGCCATCTAAATAATATTAAGTATTCCAGTCTCTGAACACAAGCTGTCTTTCCATTTTGTTAGATTTATCGTTTCTTTCAATGATGTTTTGTAGGTTTCTAAGGACTTGCCTTGCCAGATTTATTCTGGGCAGTTCATTCTTTTTGAAACTATTGTAAATGGAGTTGCTTTAAAATTTTATTGCCAAATTTACTACTATGGTATGGAAATTCAATTGATTTTTGTATGTTGATTTTGTATCCTCTATTTTTGCTAAAGGCATTCATTAGCTTTAATACCTTTTGTGCAGATTCTTGCAAATAGAAATAGGTTTATTTTGTCCTTTTCAGTATGGTGCCTTTTATTACTTTTTTCTTGCCTGCTTGCCCTGGCTAGAATCTTTCATACATTATTGAATAGAAGTTTTGAGAGCAGATAACCTTGTCATGCTTCCAATCTTGAGTAAAAACTTCTGTATTTTGCTATTATGATGTTTCATAGGCTTCTTCACAGATGCCCTTTGACATTCTGAGGAACTTCTATGTGTGGTCTGTTGAGTATTTTTTTTTTTAAATCACAAAGAGATGTTGAGTTTTGTCAAATATCTTTTGGCATCAATAGAGATGATCGTGTAATTTTTGCCCTTTATTTTACTAAAATGCTGTATTATTTGTTGTTTCTTATATACCAAACCAATCTTGCTTCCCTGGGTTACTTTATACTTGCTCATGGTGTATAATCCTTTGTGTATGTCACTGGATTCAGATTTTTAGTATTTTGTTGAGGATTTTGTCATCTATATTCATAAGTTTCTTTTTCCTACTGTGATGTCATTGACTGGTTTTGGTATCAGAAAAATACTAGCCTCATAGAATGAGTTGTAACATGTTCCCTCTTCTATTTTTGTAAGAGTTTGTAAAGCATTCATTTAAATTCTTCCTTCAACATTTGGGAAAACTCATCTGTGAAGCCATCTGGTCCTGCACTTTGTGAGGTTTCTTGATTACTAATTTTATCTCTTGTTATAGGTCTATTCAGATATTTTATTTATTCTTGAGTCAGTTTGGATAGTTTGTGACTTTCTAAGAATTTTTGTATTTCATCTAGGTTATCTAATTTCATAGCACTTCCTTCTAATTTGTATTTCTGTGATGTTTATAGCCTCTTTTGTTCCCTATATTAGTAATCTGAGTCCTCTCTTTTTGAGTATTCTGGTCAGTAAAGCTAAAGTCCTGGTTCCTTTCTTTTTCCTGTTTCCTTATTTAAGGAAAACCTGGATATACCTCCTGGTTCCTTCCAGCCCTGCTTTTGGCAAAATATTCACTCACAGTTCTGGAACCGGAGATCGTTGCTTCGGAAGGAATAAAAGTGATTGGCATGTGGAGCAAGGATCCCATGTTGTAACTTCAGGGCTTCTGAAGTTTCTCTTAAAGAGAGAATACACCTTTTAAGAACAAAACAAAACACCTTTGAATCATGACATTTCAAAAATTGGTCACCAAAAGCACAATACCCAGTAAATCTGGCCAAAGACTTCTTTGTGAAAACTACTTCAAGGAATCAAAGACAAAAATGGTGACTATCAAAAGAATTTCTTAATACTACTATGGTGTGGATGACTTTAAAATAAAAAATGCCAACTATTTCACCATAAATAATTACCTCAGCTTATTTATGCATTTTACTAACACTAGGTGTGGGATCATGGAGGTGGTTAGTTATTAGGTTTTCCCACTCTGAACAGCTTTCTTGTCTTTTAAAGGCATGATTCTAAGTCTTACAAGCCTTGATTCCTTGACTGGCAGATTCATATGGATGGAGAGGCTGTGAAATCTTACGTAGGAGGTCTTGAAATCAGGGGCTACAGTTACAGCTCCCTGGGCTTTCAAGATACGCTAACAAGACCACATTTATAGGAGCCCTTCTGTTTTCCAGGGCTTCCCTGGTAGTTCCTGGGAGTTTGATTCCTGGGTTGGGAAGATCCCCTGGAGAAGGAAATGGCAACCCACTCCACGACTCTTGCCTGGAAAATTCCGTGAACAGAAGAGCCTGCCATGGAGGCAGACACGACCGAGTGACTTCACTTTCTTTTCTTTCTGCTTTCCTGTCCCCACCTCTCATTTATTATTTGGACATACTTCCTCTCCCTTCTCAAATTCCCAGCCTACTCACACACACTCAGTCTCCTCTAGTATTTATTAAATACCTCAGGGAAATGGTAAGTAACTTTTAATAAAATGGTTGAGTACCACAATTATCATTAATGGGGACAAGATCCATCAATGGATGCTAAAACTACTGGGTGAAATTTTGAAGGGAAACAAGTTGACCTGTTTCCAAGTTATCACCTCTCAAGATATTAACTCCAAGTGATCCAGGTTAACGTCACTAGTAATAAGACATATGGACATTACAAACCTCTTGATACAATGCAAGGAGAGCTCAGTGTCATTTCATTGCCCAAAATGGATAACCTCATGCAAATCTTGAGAAGACATTAGAGAAATCTAAATTGAGAGACATTCTACAGAATAAACCTCCAGTACTCCTCAAAAGCGTCAAGATCATGAAAGATAAGGAAAGGGAATTGTCAGAGATTAGTGGGGAAAAAAATAACTGAATGCAATGTGGGAGACCAGAGAATTCTACCTTGAACAGAAAGAGGATATTAGAAGAAAAGGTGATGACATTTGAATACAGTCTGTATTTTGTCAGCAATAGTATAGCTGTGGTAATTTAATCTTTTTTAAGATTTTTTTTTGTGGTCCATTTAAAAAGTCTTTATTGAATTTGTTACAATATTGCTTCTGCTTTATGTTTTCGCCTTTTGGCTCTCAGGCATGTAGGATTTTAGCTCCTTGGCCAGGGATTGAAATCTGCACCCCCCTGCATTGGAAGGCAAAGTCTTAACACAGGCAAGTCCCCATGTTACTTTTATAGATTTGATTATTGTGCAGTAGATACTCAATGTGATAACCTTAGGGGAAGTTCATGAGAGGAACTATTTCTGCAACTTTCTGTAAGTTTAAAATTAGTTCAAAATAAAAAGTTTAAAGGGCTTCCCAAGTGGTGCTAATGGTAAAGAACCTGCCTGCCAATGCAGCAGGCATAAAAGATTTGGGTTTGATCCCTGGATTTGGAAGATTCCCTGAAGGAGTGCATGGCAACCCACTGCAGTATCCTTGCCTGGAGAATCCCATGGACAGAGGAGCCTGGCGGGCCATGGTCCATAGCGCTGCAAACAGTTGGACATGACTGAAGTGACTTAGCACCCAAGCATGCAAAAAGTCAAAAAAAATCCTTACACTCAATTTTTTTAACTTGTCAAAGGACTATTTTTTTCATTCCTTTGATCATTTTTATCATCTGACTTAAAAACTTGGTGTTTTTGGACATAATGGTCTAATGAGAATATGACTTATGCAGACTATGCAGAGAAGCACTGAAAGAGAAGAAAAAGTATTATATTAACATAAGGTTGTAGTCTCAAATTCTCACACTGCTTTTTCAAAGTTTAATTTAGACTGTGTTTTGTGCATCATACACTGGTGGTGGTGTGAACTAACATAGTTTATGACAGGCCTGGGATTTAACTTAGAAATTCCTCTTCTGAATATTTTCCGGATTGGAGGGATTTGCTATTCACAGCTAAACGTTTAATGGTGTAGCTGGAATTCTTATACTTCAGGGACCTCAGAATCTATTGCTTGCAGACTGATTTGAATGCTTAAACCTTAGGAGTTTGACTTTGTTGGTTTTCCATATTTAAGAAGTGTTTAGAAGCAAATGAGACACAGCAAGTTGAACAAAATAAAATGGTACCTGTAATCTTGAGTAATATAATTAGTTAGTTAGCCATAAATAGGGGAAGTTATGAAGTTCTAGTCATCTCATCTAAGAGGAAGTACCAACCGCATCCATGTTTCTCTGTTTTTAACACACAGAGAAATCTGTGGGTTTTGTTAAAATGCAGATTCTCAGGCAGCCAGCCCACGGAGTGGGGGTATGGGCTTCCAAGATTCTGCATCTCCCAGGAGATGCTCCTGGTCCATGGTCAACATAGTAAGTGGCAAGGACCCTAAGTGACTGGAAAGGACAAGCTACGTAAGAGGCCTGTCTCCCTCAGGTGTACATTTCAAAGGGGATTTAATTTTAAACAAGTGAAATATTTAAGTACCTTGAGGCAGTACAACTGAGAGTAAAAATGTAAGGAAATCTCGCTCATGAAACAAACTCTGGAGGACGGGAGTGCTGTCTGCGACGCCCTGGTCACACCCAATGTCAGATCTGTCTGAGCAGAAACTCGGAAAAGAAAACTATGGATCCGAGATGAAGCTCGACCAGTTCATGACCCGGCCCATCATTAACACAACCCAGGGAGCATGTCTGCCTCTGCCACCAGGGGGCGCGGCGCCCCAGTTTTTCCAGGCCGGCGACCCAGTTTTTCCAGGCCGGCGATGTGGATGGTCAGCCTCCTCTTGGGTGGCAGGCGGATCAAAGGAGATAAGGAAACCGATAAAGCACCGCTGGGGAGGGGAAGGTGGAGGGGTGGGCAATCCCTTTGTCTCAGACCCTGACCTAGGGTGTTTCCCGTGACAGGAACTCGGGGATAGGCCATGTGTTAACAAATCTTGGGATGTTACACTGGCAGTTGAGCTGGGCTCTAATGGAAGTGCATCCATTCCAACCTGTGGTTAGATTCCAGGTGTAGGGGAGGCAGGGTTTGCTGTGAGGACCCTCACGTGGATAACACAGGTTATTCAAGTGCAAGGAGCGACTGACTTGGGTCTCTTTTGAATGTTGTGTATCCTCAGAAGGTCTCCCTGCGGCCAACATCCTTCCGAGGAAGGCTTGTCAATTGTCTTTCATATCATCAGTGAGCAGGGAGATGGATGGCTGGTGGATTTGCAGCCCAATTCGATGCACGATCTGCTTCCTACAGAGCGCCCCAACCCGACCCGCAACCTTGGGCATCAAGCAGTCAGCACAGGACTCATACAGAGGGCAAGGCCCGAATCAGTCCACTTCAATTCCTTTAAGTCAACTTATCCTAACTACTTAACACGTGAGCAGATTCTTTTAATTGTTCTTTATTTTTTTGATTAGAAAAATAGGGCAGGCTACTGCCAGAAAAACAATTCTAAAAATAAAAACCAATATAAAATAAAAAGTGTATACTTCATTGTATGTAAATCATGCCACAATAAAGTCGACTTTAAAGTTAAAAATAAATAAATAAATAAAATAAAAAGTGAAAGTCCCTCCTTGGTCACTAACCTCCACCCCAAATCCAGAAATCCCACATTCAGAAGTAACTATTGCTGATCATATGTATGTTTGTATACATAGGGCTTCCCAGGTGGCTCAGTGGTAGACAGTCCACCTCCCAAAGTAGGAGATGCAGGAAACATTGGTTCAATCCTTGGGTCAGGAAGATCTCCTGGAGGAAGAAATGGCAACCCATTCCAGTATCCTTGCCTGAAAAATCCCATGGACAGAGGAGCCTGACAAGCTACAGTCCATGGGGTTGCAAAGAGTAAGACACCACTGAGCAACTGAGCACATACGTATGTATATATTTTACATATATATATAAAATATATTTATATTTAAGTATATATATAGGGAGGCATGCAAGTCATTTTGCTTAATTTTGCAGTACTGACAGTATACAGTTCATAATGCATCTTGCTTTTGCCACTTAAGATGTATATCAGGATGAGGTTTTGACACCTAAAATGACAAAACACTTTACAGATCTGTCTTCCTCATTCAAAACAGGATTCCTAAGCCTAACGTTTATATTTTTACAAAAATAGGCCCCAGGTCCCTTTTTAGTGCCCCCTGCCACGCTCAGCATCCTACCTGTCCTAGTTATAGTGACAAAAGAAAATAAGTGGGGTTTACATGTTTTCTTTCCGAATGATTCTCACAGAATGAGAAAATTGCTCAAATTGAAATTGCTTATTTTTTGTCCTGAGGCTTTAAAATGGTAACCTCTTTATTATTTTCTCTGGAGTATTTTTTATAGGATTTTTTAACTTGTGAAACAGGAGAGATATTAATATATAGCCTTGGCTACAGAGTATGCTTGTGTCCTCTCTTTTTTCTCTATTTATTCCAAATATCCAAAACAAGTCAATTACAAATCTTGACAAAAAGGGACTGGGTAACATAGTTTCCCTGTTCAGATATTTTTTCCCCCTCCAGGATCCACCAAAGAGATGCGCTGCACTGTCCCTTCCTCTAGAACAACAAATCTCCAACTTTAACACAGATGGGTCCCTGGAAGTGTCTGAATGATGTAGATTTCCAGGCCTCCTGAATCCTTTTCCTCAGGATGGGCCGGGTATGAACATTTCCAACAAGATCCCTTGTACTGCCTATATTCACTAACGCTGCATTGAAAGGACCTTCCCAGGTGCTGCCTCGGAGTGGGGGGGCATCTTTTCTGACGGCACCTTAATTCTACTTTCTTCTCATTTATAAGAAAAAGAGGATGGAAAGAATGTACAAGAAATGGGTTGTGCTGTTTCCATGAAAAGCAGCCTCCAAATTTTATGCACATCATAGCAATTCTTCTAGGCATGTCTTTAAAAGCCTGACCCCCAAGCTGGCCAGCTGATCTGCTGTCCTGCAATTACCCTTAGGTCGTGTAACCGGTTTGAGAGGCAGCCCATGACTGTTTCAGTTTCAGCTGAAGTTCCTTCTAAAACAAGCCAGTCTGGGAGGTCACTTGTCTCAGATCCAGGGGCAGTGGTGTGGTTATTCTTGGCTTACACTAAACTTGGAAGGGAGCTGAAGCATCAGGTAAAAAACAACGTACACATACGCAGCACAAAGAGAAACCATCACAGCCCTACACACCCACGTGGACGGAGCCCATGGAAACAGGGCTGAGCGAAAGGAGCCTCTGTTCACCTGAAGTTCAAGGACAGGCACCCATGACCCAGGAGAGAGAGCAGGGAAGAGGGATTACCTTCAAAGGGTTATTGTCCAGTGAGGGGTTGGTACGAGGGGGCCAGAGAATGCTCTAAGTCCTGATCTGGAACCCAAGTAGGTTGTCCATGCATAGGTAAAGTCATTGAGCTAAATGCTAAAGCCGTGTGCATGTTACTGTATGTAAATAATCCTCAGTAAATTTAAAAAAAGATGATGGGCACCTATGAGAATGACTCTGATCCACAGGGAAAAAAACCAAAAAACAACTACAGTCACATCCATGAAGTGAGTCAAAAGCACCCAAAAAACACTGACCATTGGCGTGAAAAAGAACACTAAAATGGGAAACAATTGTAAAGTAACTGATGGCTGCACTCCAGTCCTCTTGCCTGGAAGATCCCATGGACGGAGGAGCCTGGTAGGCTGCAGTCCGTGGGGTCGCTAGGAGTCGGACTCGACTGAGCGACTTCACTTTCAGTTTTCACTTTCATGCACTGGAGAAGGAAATGGCAACCCACTCCAGTGTTCTTGCCTGGAGAATCCCAGGGACAGGGGAGCCTGGTGGGCTGCCGTCTATGGGGTCGCACAGAGTCGGACGCGACTGAAGCGCCTTAGCAGCAGCACCAGCAGCTCACCTGAAACTAACACAACACGGTAAATCAATGATACTCCCATACAAATTTTAAGAAAAAAAAAAAAAACCAAACAAGCAGCTTCTTTTAAGTTCATTTCTAACCGAATGCTTCAAGCCCCGTGAGCCCCAGATTGTGGACAGGGCCTTCCCACAGCCTCCTGACCTGCAGCATGGGCTCACCCTCGTCCAGGAGTGATGATTCTGTGCTCTTTGAAACGCCGACAGCCCAGGAAGCATCTAAAGGAACAGGTTTACCCACCTTTTGATGAAGACATTGGACAAGAACGAGGAGGGGATCAGCAGTCAGACCTTCCTCGGAGAAGCTGGGGTTTCGTTGGCTTCTGAGTGCCCGATGTGCAGATGACACATGAAGCGCAGCTGGTCCATTTGGCCAGGGTCATGGTTGACCAGACCTGGCCCTAGACAGGAGGCCTGGAAGTCTGTGTCTAGGCTGGTGTGAACAGGTGTCATGTCCAGGGGCTGTCCCAGACTCACCCATGCACAAGTCGCTCCCCTGCTCCCCGCCATCCACCAGCACGTGGCCCTAGAGTGTTGGAGGTGTTCTGTGAACTCTCAGTGTCTTCCCTCTCTTTGCTCAGGCCTCGCCTACCTGGGTGAGAGCCAGCCATGGCCAGGAGGCTGACTTGTCACCTCACCCAGCAAGTGGCTCCTCTGATTTTCTCCTCTCCTCCCCCACCCTCTTCCTCCCATCTCTCTCCGGTGGCTTGTCTGACAACGGGCACTGTCTGGTGTTATGGAGACACAACCCTGCTTTGTTGTAGAAACAGGTTTCTCAGGTGTGGGCACTTGGGCTAGAGAGAGCCTGGAGTCTGGGAGCGAGGCCGGTGGGCACAGAAGACCCTGGTGGCCTGGGCCTCACTTCTGGGCTGATGTCTGTGCACGTGGTTCTTTGTGATCGAGACAGATCTATGAGAAAGATGAACCACTTCTGCGCCTTCATATCCAGTCCAAAGTCTTTGCATGGAATGCTTTTCAGAGGTTAAAAAGAGGGCATGGACGGTGATACCAGCACCCAGCCCAGGCTGCCAGGCTGTGGAGGGGCCTTGTACCCACGCCTGTCTTGCTCTTGGAAGGGTGCAGGCCCTGGCACATCTTGGGGTGATGCCTCTCTTTCCAAGCAAGCGAATTCTCAGACGACTGTATCAGGCCCTGGAATTTTCTCCCTGAGGCTCTTTGTACGAAATGTGAGATCAAATGCAAACAGATTAAGAAATAAAAGGCAAAAGCTGCCTCGGGATTGACGAGGATCCTGATGGTGAAAGATAAATAGCACATGAGTTATCTCAGCTCGGGCTCCTTCCAAAATCCAGTTTCTTGGGGGAAGCTTCTGAAGACTGGGAGAGGGTAGGTAGGACAAACACAGGTGGGGAGAGTCCACCAGGGTCTGTCTCCTTCCTCCAGGGTTGGCAGAGGATGTGAGAACCTGCTCTCTCACCCCAGCTCCCAGTCCCAAAGGGTGCCCACTAGAGCTGGGGTAGGGGGCTTCCCTGACCCCAGAAGGAAACTTTCTTCCAGCCGAGGAGCCACCCCTGCTTGGGATGGGGGCCCATGGCTGCAGGCGCTGTCAGGCTGGGGAGTGGACGCACCTGTCCCTCTTCTTTGGGTGATGGGCTTCTCAGGGGTCTTTGTCTCTGTTTTATCCACTTTGCTGTGAAATCTGTTGAAATGAAGATGAACTAAAAAAAAAATCACTTCAGATTCCCAGGAAGGTTTCTCCATCTCTGTCTCCCTCCCCACTCTTTCCCCACCTGGCTTCCACCCTTTCATCCCGTGCAGGTGCCCAAGGCACTTCCAGGGCATTGCCAACTCCTGGTTCCTCCCCTCCACCCTCCTGCTCTCTTCCTGACACCTCTCCCACCCCCATATTACACAATTTCTTGTGCCTGTGGCTCATTCCCTAACCCAATTAGTTCCAGATTCCCTCTCTCACTTTTATTTTTCCTATTTACAGGAGAAAAAGCAAGTCTCTTTCCCGGTTAGTTGAATAAAGGACAGCCTTCTGAGCTCTTAAACTTTCTTCTGAATGTTGATCAAGGTGATGAGACTGGAGAGCCTCCCCTTCCCTAGGGACTTCCAGGGATGGTACCTGGTAACCAACCGGAGCAGAAGGGTCAACAAGGGCAGGGTAGGGGAGGTGCTTCTGGGGAGACCCCAGGCTGAGAAAGGACTAAAGGAATGATACACCCAGGAAGCAGGAGCTCCCAGCCATGCTGGGTGAGATGACCTCTCTGTGGTGAGGAAGCCACCTAGGAAGGTCTGTTTTGTCCTTGGCCATGACCTGCTGTTCCCCGATGCTGTGGGGGGTCATCTGGGGAGCTTGGGCTAGGAGGTCACCCATAGGTGGGGTCACCCTTGGACTCTGTGGGTCCTCCCAGACCTAGGAGTGGAGAAACCCATACAGAGGTCTCTCCTTCCTCCTCACCTCCATAGACATCTGCAGCTGGATTCCCTGATATGACCGGACTGTGTGGCAACAGTCAGCCAGACCCATACCTGGGGTCCAGCGATCATTTTTTGAACAAGCTCTTCTGTTTTCCCTTGTGGCTCAGCTGGTAAAGAATCCGTCTGCAATGTGGGAAACCTAGGCTCGGTTCCTGGTTTGGGAAGATCCTCTGGAGAAGGGAAAGGCTACCCACTCCAGTATGCTGGCAGGAGAATTCCATTGACTACATTGTCCATGGAGTTGCAAAGAGTTGGACACGACAAGTGACTTTCACTTGACTTCACTTCTGTTTTCAGCCCCACCATAGAGGCATCGCCTTCTGGCGCTAGATCCGCCATCCTAGCCTCAGCCCAAGGGAGGTACCAGGCACTGGGGAAGCTGGAAACCCCAGGAGGGAGAGTGGGTGTACCTGAGACCACCAGGTGTCCTCAGATGGGCATCTTCTGCAAGGCTGCAGGTGACGGCTGGAGCACAAGTGGAGGCTGGGGAGTGCGAGGATTAGGGCTCTGACCTCAGGATTGGGGGCAGGCTGACTGCTTTCGGCAACAGGAAGGCCAGACGCTTAGTCCCGGGGTTGGCCGGGGACCCTCGCGCTGCCCTGACCCTCTTTCCTCGGCCACAGCCCTGGAGGCTTGGTACAGGACTGTCCCGAGTGAAGTGTGAGCCCGGGCCAGAGGGGGTAGCAGGGACACATCCAGCGAGCCAAAAGAGCCTCGGGGAGTCCTGTTACAGGTCCCGAGCCGGGCTCGCACGGGGATCCCCACAAGGGGGAGGAGGGAAACCCAGGAGGCCCGCGGGAGGAAGCGAGCCCGGCGGCCCCGCGCGCGCAGCCCACGCACTTGCGGCGCCCCTCTCCGGGCACAGGGCGGGGAGAGGGTGGGAGAGACCCTGCGCTCCTCAAAAAGTTTAGGGCGAAACCTTCCCCCCCGGAGATCAGCCTTTCGGCGGCGCGTGTGTCCCGAGAGGGGGCCCTTCCGCGCAGGCACGAGCTCAGGACCGCGCGCGGGGCTCCCGCCCCGACTCAGTCTCCTCCCCACGCGCCCCCTCTCCGCCGGGCTGGCCAGCGCCGCCGCGTCCCCGCCGCTGCCCCCAGCCCGCGCCCGCGCCCAAGTTGCCGCGCCGCCGCTGGCTGCCGCCTCCCGCCTCGCCCCGAGCTCCCGGCGCGCTCGGCCCTGCCCCGGCCCCGGCTCGGCCCCGGCCCCGCGCGCGGACCATGGAGTAGGCGGGGGGCCCCGCGACGCGCTCCCGCCGGCGAGGCCGGAGCAGCCCCGGGTGGCCTCGCCCGCCGGCCGAGTTGGCCCGCGGCGGGCCCTCCTCCCGCCGGTCCTTCCCGCTCCTCCTCCTCGGCCGCCGCCGCCCCCGCCTCCCGGCCGCCCCCGCCGCCCCCGCCGCGCCGCCGCCCGAGGCCGAGCGCGGACGCCGAGCGTGGGAGCCATGGCGCGCGAGGAGGACGGGGACCCCGAGCGCCGGGAGGCGGCGGCGCGGACCGGCGGCGACGACGACGACGAGGAGGAGGAGGAGGAGGGACTGAGCGACGACGAGGACGGAGATCGGGAGAACCGGGGCGGCCGCCAGGAGGAAGGAGAGGCGGCGGCGGCGGCGGCCGCCGGGCGGGAGCGCAGCGAGGACGCGCCGCCGCCGCGCGCGGAGCTGCCTCCCGCCACCAGCCGCGCCGCGGCCGCCCGCGATCGGAGCGGCCGCCGCCCGCCGGGGACCCCGCCGGGGCCGCTGCCCTGCCGCGCGGAGAGGATGCCGTCGCCCGACCTGGAGGAGCGTGAGCGCCGCCGGAGCTGCCGGAGGGACCTTCTTCTGAGCCAGGTCTGCTTCCTGGCCCTGGTGGCGCTGCTGCTCTGGTCGCTGTCAGGCATGCGGGACCACGACGGTGAGTGCTCGGCGCCCGCCCCGAGTGGGCGCTGCGGCTCCGGCGGCGGCGCGGGGCGTCCAGGCCCGGGGACGCCCCCTGTCCCGGGCGGAGGGGCCCGGGAGGCGAGGAACGTGCGCTCGGGCGCGGGGCGGGGTAGGACTGTGGCCGGCACGCTGGGCACCTGGCTGCCCTGGGAACCGTCACCTGTGCCTCCCGGCTCTGCCCCGCTTCCTGCCACGAGCTGGAGGGACTGAGGGCGGCAGCAGTGGGGACTCTTCCCCTAAACAGGACCCCGGGGGCAGTAATGAAGTTGTCCTGGTGAGCTTCGGCCCCTGCGCGCGTGACCACCTGTGCAACTCCTTGGCCTGTGGAGAGAGGGCAGGGAGAGGGCTGGTTGTTCGGGGGACAAGTTAGTGCTCCAAACTGAACAGGCGGATGGACCGCCTGTTTCCTCAGAGGCTCCATCCCCCTCTTTGTAGAACAGGTGCCCGGGAGCTAATGATAGGGGAAAAGTGCTGGCCCCAGGCTAGATTGTGCGACTGGTTCTCCTCCACCGGCCCCTCGCTGGGAACACGGATTCGTTTTGCAGACTTGCAACGCGGGATGAAGCCGTTAGACTGGACCGCCGATTGTCTGTACCTTACTTTCAGGGTGCCCTGCGATGCGCCCTCCTGGCACACAACTTCTATGTTATTTTTGCCCTCTGCCTTTCTTGAGCTGAAATAGACCTGGTGAAGAAATGTGCTCAGCACAGTTATTCGGGAAAGAGTTTGGACCCTGGGTGTGCAACTGTCAGAGAAAGGGAGGAAAGACTTGGAAGAATAGCTCTTGTAAAGCTGTTTTCTATGCCGGCTCCTCCAATGGCATGCTTGGTGGGAAAACAGCTACGGAAATGATAGGGAGGTAAAACAGTGACAGATACATGCTTTGGTGTTAAGATCCACGGAGCTCCAGTACAAGGGGTTATGAAGTGCAGAAGGAAGGCATTTGGATAGTGATGCTCAAATATACTTAAGGGTGCAATCAGTTACAAAAGGGACCTCCCACAATTGATTGTGCTCCTGCCTGGTGAAGAAAGTGGATGGTGGGTCTTGGTTCAGTTCTTAGCAGACTTCAGCATATATGGTAATAGAAGAGAGCCTTCGAGACTCCTGGTTCTCTGCATTTCTCCAGGATCCCAGACTGTCTGGCCATGGGGACTGACATAGGAAAGTGGACGGTGCCCAATGAGGGAGGTTGGATCTCTCTCCAAGGGCAGAGTCTGACCTGCCAGAAGCAGTTCCTGGCCTTGTCTCAGGAAGAAGGTTTTCATTAACCCCCTTTTCTTCATTGAAGGTTTGACAAGTGCAAAGCCAGTCCATACTTTGGGAAGGGCTGTTTCAAGTCAGTTACATGCCAGCCATCTTTCTACAGGTTAGGGCTCTCAGGCCATAGACTTCCTACCAGTTTCCAGGATATAAAAGACATTTTTCTGGATGGGGAATGTGACCCAGATGGTTAAGTCCATCAGTGGAAGGGAGCTTCCTGGGCCCGGGGAAAGCTGGGATGTTCGGAGGAAGATGGTGTCAGACACTGCAGACTTGAAGCTAGGTGATTAGACGTCATTTGGGGATGGACAGAAGTGTCCCTGCTAGGGATTCAGGTTTGGGTCCAGTGCACAGCCCTGTTCTCCATCCTTCCCCTGATTGGTCTCTTCCTTTTGCCTTTTCACCTCCTCTACACCCCCTCCCATAAATCTGGGGCTTGAGAAGACTCCCACCTCAGCAACTTAAAGATAACAGTGACATATCAGTGGGAGGGGAACGTGTGTCATTGAGCCCCCTGGATGGCATGTGAGTTGTAATCCTGCCTCAAATCACCTTTTCTTCCACTAAATGTTGATAATTTCATTACATGATGCACAGCAAGATTGTACAAGGCCCAGGATTTTTGAAATAATATTTAAGATACTAATTAACATGTGTGAATCTGCAAGTGATTATTTTGCTTAAGGAATTGCCATTCAGCATACCTAACCATCTGAATAGTGACTTACTAATTTAGGAGCTCCTCTGCTTGAGGGTACTTTCAGTATGAATAAAAAGTTTGAAATGTAGCCTTGTTTTGAAGACACTGTGACTTGGAGAGGCCAAGTGATTCACTTACAGTCACACAGCAGTTGAGGAACAGAGAAAGAGATGAACCTGAGGTGACCTGGCTCTTTGATCCCATCTCTGTCCCCCTGTATTTGTACCGCTCTCTGGGTGCAGCTTTGTAATACTTATACAACCACATGGGGAGTGGTACCTTCATAATGACCAAAGGTGATACTTCTATTTATTCACCTTGAAAACCATGCAGTGATTAAGTGTAACTCCTCAGAAACCTGTTTTCTAACACATGTTGATTTTTCTTTTTCTTTTTTTTTTCAATAAAAAGGACAGCTCTTTTGCCAAACCAAAATAGAGGTGTGCGGCAGGTGTATTATATAATCTTGTATAACATTTCTGATGTATGGAATCGGAGATTTCTTTTAGGAACCCCTAACCAAACTCAGTATAGATTCTCTCCTCAGATGGGACGGGAATGTTGTTAGGCATAAGTCAGGAAGAATTAACAATGGAATAAAGGGAACTGATAATTCTCACAACAACAAAAGCAGTAATAATGTTATCTGGAATTTGGCACGTTCTCCAGTGCCAGGCCCCGCCCGAGCACCCTTTCTATGCATTGCCTCATTTAAGTTGTGCATGCTCTTTGCAGATGCTTGAGCCTCCAGCGGTTGGTGCAGAAGGAAAGCCCAAGGTGCCCTATTTACTTGTTGCCGATGAAGATCTTATTTTGATCTGTTTTCACGGTCAGTTGAAATAAGGGCTCCAATTTGCTAAGGCGGATTTTCTTGTTCTTTCTTTCTTTTTTTTTTTTTGTAGTCTGAATGGATTACTTTGTATGTTTTGAGTGATTTAAAAGTGTTTAATTTTTATTTGGAGTCAGGAACCTGGTCCTCCTTTTCCAAAAGTGGTGTGGACAAAGCCCAAAGGTCCTTTGGAGGGAGTGGTTGAAGACATCGCTCTGAGATTCATAGGGTGGTGAATGGTGATTAAGGAAAATTATATATATGTATAAACTTAGAGCTACTCTTTGGCTCGGTTACTGTTGCTACATAAGAGATCACTTCAAAATAGTGGTGTGAAATGACTCCTTTATGTTCTTACTCAAGGATTCTTTGTGGCAGAGACTGGGCAGGGCCTGGTCAGGGGGAGGTTGGCCTCTGCTCCGCTGTGTCGGGGTCCCAGGTGGAGACATTCAAGGACTGGATGACTTGACAGCTGGGCCTAAGTTGTCTGGAGGCAGCATTACTCCCATGTGTGGTGTTGATGCCAGCTGTTGGCTGGGCCCTCAGCTGGGCTGTCACCCAGGACATCTACATGTGAGCTTCCCCAGAATATGGCAGCTGGGGTCCAGGAGAACTAGGTGGATGTGCCTGGCTTTTTTATGTGTCAGCCTCCGGTGTTCCCTGTTTTCTGTTGATCAGGGAAGTGACAGATGTCCACCCGTGGTCACAGAGAGAGGACATAGATGCAACCACTTACTCAGTGGAGGAGTGTCAGGACATATAGAAAGGTGGGCATGTGTGATGGGAGGTGCTGTTGTGGTTGTCTTCGGAAAAAAACAGGATCCAAATGGATGATGACTTAGGAGTGATTGTATACATTTCCCAGGATGGTAAAGGCAGATAATATATACGTGTGTACACGTACACGCATGCATACATACATGTGTGTATGTATATGTGTGACTGTGTATGTATGTGTAGTGTGGTATATGTGTGTGTAGTGTATATGTGTATGGGTGTCTGTGTACATGTATTTGTGTGTATGTGCATGAGTATGTATAGGTGTGTGTATGTTATAAGAGTATGTGTGTGTGTATTTATATGTGTGTGCATGCATGCTGATTTGCTTTAGTTGTGTCTGACTCTGCAACCCCATGGACTGCAGCCTGCCAGGCTCCTCTGTCCACGGGATTCTCCAGGCAAGAATACTGGAGTGGGTTGCCATGCCCTCCTTCAGGGGATCTTCCCAACTCAGGGATCAAACGCATGTCTCTTTTGTCTCCTGTATTGGCAAGTGGGTTCTTTACCACTAGCCTCACGGGGGAAGCCCATGTGTATGTGTGTATATGTACGTATAGGTGTGCACGTGTGTGTGTACGTGCATGTGTATATGTATAAATGTGTACATATGGGTGTATACGTATATGCACAAGTATGTATATATGTGTGTATATGTTATATATGTGTGTGTGTATGTGTATAGATGTATATATGTGTACATGTGTGTGTGTGTATCTGTTTGAGTGTGTTTACAATTTCTATTGATAGATCACCCAAGTACAGAAAACCGCTGCTCGTCTTCCTGATGGGGGTCCAGAGGTGGTATGTGCAGAGTGGCCGCAGTGGGACTTGAGCTGCACGTTTCAGTGGCAGAGCTTTGTGGCTTCCCATCCCTTGGAGGGCCCTGATCATGACTTTTCAGTCCCTCCTGTGGATTCCCGGGGGTGGGGGCTGGCTGGACTCTCAAACTATATCATCCCTCTGCCCTGGCCGGGCATCACTACTCAGGCCTTTCTTCTGCTCCGAAGACCCGACCCCAGCCCCGTCGCATGTGCAGGTCACATTGTCACCACCCTACAGTTTATCCTTCACCCTTCACTTCCGGGACCAAGACCTTCCTGGCCAGACGGGGTCCCCAGTTTGCTCTCCGAACACAGTCTGTCTTCCCTTTGTAGCAGTTCTTGCTGTTGGCAATTGTGTATTTCATTGTGACTTGATTATGTATTCGTTATGACATCTCCTTTTCACCAGAGTCTAAGCTCCCAGAGGGTCAGGGACCCTGTGAAACACACTGGTTTCCATGATTTCTAATTCTGCCTCAACCCAGAAAATTTGATGTCATCTATTTTGCATGGACTCACCCTGAGCTGAGAAAGGTGGGTACCTCCATCAGAGGCACTTCATTCAGTGGCAGGACTTGAACTCAAGCTGTCTGCGTCAGAGCTGTGTCCCTGGCCTCAGAGGACGCGAATGGAAAGCAGGAGCTACTCTGTCTTTTCCAGTCGACTGGGGAGTGAAGGAGTAACAGAAGGTTGCTTTCATAGAAGCAGTATTTTAGAAAAACATTCCTTTTCAACCTTTTCTATTTTCTGCCTAAACATATATAGATGTGTCTCCTTCCTCCTGGCTTTTCTTAGCTGCTCATCAACCCAGATTTTTCTCAGAGATTTCCTCCCCTTGTGAGTCTTGAATCCTTGTGGGAAGATTTTTTTTTTTTTTTACCCTGGAGGGTTGGCAAAGCCCAGAGAATTGCAAAACCAGCCATTTGCGGAGTATTCCAAGGCCTGGTGGAAGTTGGCTGATAGGATAGGCTTTTGGCAACTCTCTTTTTCCTTCAGAAGATTTCTCTTTCTTGAGCAGAATAGTTTTGGAGTGAGGATAAAAGGATATAGACATTTATCCTAGAGGAACTGGGATCTGGGAGGGTTCAGAAAATGTCCCTGAAGTCGCAGAGCAAATGGGTAGTCCTGCCAGGAAGGGAATTCAAGTTTTTCTGGCCTCTTCCAGCATTCAGTTTCTATAGAACTGATTTGGCAATGGTTTTATTTTCTCGTTTGCAGTGGTGTTGCGCATGGTGCCATCTTGTGCGATCTGAGAATTAAGTATTGAGGATTCAGTGGAAGGAGGTTTTCTCTTCATGAAGCGGTGATGGGCACCGTTCAGGCAGTTCTAATCATGGAGTCGTGATGTTTCAGATTTGGATGGCATTTCCCAGTCTCCCTCCTGCTGTGAGGTCTCTGTCTGTCTATACCTGTTCTCTCTTCATCCTCATCCCTGGGCTGAGTGATGCTTTTCATCATTGCAAGTCCTAGGGACTTCACTCTCCTCCCTGGTCTTCCCAACCTTGTCCCCACGTCTGTAAATGGTCCCTTATGAAACTCCCTTCAGCAGTGTCCCTTGAGTGAGTTTCTGCCTGGACCCAACTGGTGTAAGACACAGGGATCTTTGTTCTTCCTTTCAGGAAACATGTGGCAGGCTTTTGCTCATTGCTGTGGTGACAGCAGTGTCAGAGATGGATACCCATGGTATCCTCATGATGCTTTGACTTTTGTGGAAAGAGACGCATTGAACAACTGATTTTCAAGAATTTTGAGAGACAAATGAGAAATGCAGCATGATGTGGAGGAGGTCTTGGTCCAGGGTGGGAGAAGCTGGACCCTGGAAAATAAAGGATTTAGGTTGGTGAAGAAAGGAGGACAAAAGCATAAATGTACAGAAAAATGGGTAAAAAGAAATGGGAAGGCAGTTCATAAAACAAACAAGCAAGCAAAAACATTTTTAAATGGCCAGTTGACACAAATAAAAATCCTCAGTCTTGACAGTAACTGGAAAACCTAAATTGTAAAATGATGAGTTACCATTTTATAGTATCAGACCAGCAAAGATGAAAACAAAGTGTTGGCAAAGATGCAGGGAAGACTGCTTCTCTCGTTTATGGCAAGTGAGGATGTGCCGTGGTGCCCAGGATGGGGGGAGACTGCAGCTGACTGATAAGGTGCTAGGCACAGACCTCCCATGAAGCCTCTGCCTTTTAATGAGATTGATGTGCAGAAAGTGGGGAGGTAGGATAAGAATGGCAATGCAAAGTATTTGAGATGTGAATAGAAACCCAGCTTGTCCAGACCCATCGTGACTACGGAGCAGGTTGGTCCTGACCCTGGGAACTCCAGAGTGTAGGGATTAGGTGGGAGTTCAGGGGAACAGGGGAGAGGCTCCTGTCACTTCTGGAGCATGCCCAAACCCATCCAGGTTGTTAATTTAAATTTATTTTATTTATTTATTTTTGGTTGTGGAGAAGGCAATGGCACCCCACTCCAGTACTCTTGCCCAGAAAATCCCATGGATGAAGGAGCCTGGTAGGCTGTAGTCCATGGGGTCGCTAAGAGTCGGACACGACTGAATGACTTCACTTTCACTTTTCCTTTCATGCATTGGAGAAGGAAATGGCAACCCACTCCAGTGTTCTTGCCTGGAGAATCCCAGGGACAGGGGAGCCTGGTGGGCTGCCGTCTGTGGGGTCGGACAGAGTCGGACATGACTGAAACGACTTAGCAGCAGCAGCGGCAGCAGGGAAGCCCTTACAACTTGCAGAGTTAAATCATGAGATCTTGATCATGAGATCCAGCCAGCATTCTTGCTTGTCAGTCACTCTTCTTTTCTGAGAGAGGGTGAACAAATAAAGTAAGCTCATGGCCGACCTAATTCCAGGGAATTTCATGTTGCAACTTTGTATTTTCCTTTTCCTTTTCCCTTGTGTGTTTCTGCTTGTTTGGCCTTGGCAGAAGTTATTTTCACATTGGTAACATGCATTGGAATCTGAACTTGGGAAGGACAGGAAGTAACAAGTGGGTTTCTAGAGCAAGATTTTGAGGTAAGAACAAAGGTCATGGGGATGAGCATGGGGGACCAGGAGGCGGGGGTGCCCCACCGGACGTCAGGGAGTCACTAGCACTAGTCTCTCTGTATTCTTCCTCCGATTCTTTTCCATTATAGTTTATTATAAGGTAATGAATATAGTTCCCCATGCTAAACAGTAGGTCCCTGTTGTTTATTTTATATGTATGATAATCTCATACTCCTAATTTATCCTCCCCTTTGGTAGCCGTAAGTTGATATTTATGTCTGTGAATCTGTTTCTGTTTTTTAAGTAACTTCATTTGTTATCACTTTTTTAGATTCCACATTTAAGTGATATCATATGCTATTTGTCTTTTCCTGTCTGACTTATGACAATCTCTAGGTCCATCCATGTTGCTGGAAATGGCATGATTTTATTCTTTTTTATGGCTGAGTAATGTTCCATTGTGTATATGTACCACATCTTCTTTATCCATTCATCTGTTGATGGACATTTAGGTTGTTTCCATGCTTGACTATTGCTAACTAGTGCTCCTATAGACATTAGAGTGTATGTATCTTTTCAGATCAGAGTTTTCTCCAGATACATACCCAGGAGTGGGATTGCTGGGTCATATGGTAACTCTATTTTAAGTTACTACTAGTGTCATTTGGAATGCAAAAGTAGGAAGTCAGGTAACACCTGGAGTAACAGGCAAATTTGGCCTTGGAGTACAGAATGAAGCAGGGCAAAGGCTAATAGAGTTTTGCCAAGAGAATGCACTGGTCATAGCAAACACTCTCTTCCAACAGCACAAGAGAAGACTCTACACATGGACATCACCAGATGGTCAAACCGAAATCAGATTGATTATATTCTTTGCAGCCAAAGGTGGAGAAGC
>ML663575.1:4579597-4615621 GCA_007570785.1 Antilocapra americana | reverse complement strand
TTGCAGCCAAAGATGGAGAAGCTCTATACTGTCAGCAAAAACAAGACCGGGAGCTGACTGTGGTTCGGATCATGAATTCCTTATTGCCAAATTCAGATTGAAATTGAAGAAAGTAGGGAAAACCATTAGATCATTCAGGTATGACCTAAATCAAATCCCTTGTGATTTTACAGTGGAAATGAGAAGTAGATTTAAGGGACTAGATCTGATAGACAGAGTGCCTGATGAATTATGGACGGAGGTTCCTGACATTGTATAGGAGACAGGAATTAAGACCATCTCCAAGAAAAAGAAATGTAAAAAAGTAAAATGGTTGTCTGAGGAGGCCTTACAAATAACTGTGAAAAGAAGAGAAGCAAAAAGCAAAGGAGAAAAGGAAAGATATTGCCATCTGAATGCAGAATTCCAAAGGATAACAAGGAGAGATAAGAAAGCCTTCCTTAGCGAGTGCAAAGAAATAGAGGAAAACAACAGAATTGGAAAGACTAGAGATCTCTTCAAGAAAATTAGAGACACCAAGGGAACATTTCATGCCAAGTTGGGCTTGATAAAGGACAGGAATGGCATGGACCTAACAGAAGCAGAAGATATTAAGAAGAGGTGGCAAGAATACACAGAAGAACTTTATAAAAAAGATCTTCATGACTCAGATAATCATGATGGTGTGGTCACTCACACTCAGCTAGAGCCAGACATCCTGGAAGGTGAAGTCAAGTGGGCCTTAGAAAGCCTCACTACAAACAAAGCTAGTGGAGGTGATGGAATTCCAGTTGAGCTATTTCAAATCCTAA
Source organism: Antilocapra americana (assembly GCA_007570785.1). Lineage (NCBI taxonomy): Eukaryota > Metazoa > Chordata > Mammalia > Artiodactyla > Antilocapridae > Antilocapra > Antilocapra americana. Next base: position 4,614,830 of record ML663575.1, on the reverse strand, counting down.
AAGATGATGCTATGAAAGTGCTGCACTCAATATGCCAGCAAATTTGGAAAACTCAGCAATGGCCACAGGACTGGAAAAGGTCAGTTTACATTCCTGTCCCAAAGAAAGGCAATGCCAAAAGAATGCTCAAACTACCGCACAATTGCACTCATCTCACATGCTAGTAAAGTAATGCTCAAAATTCTCCAAGCCAGGCTTCAGCAATACATGAACCATGAACTTCCAGATGTTCAAGCTGGTTTTAGAAAAGGCAAAGGAACCAGAGATCAAATTGCCAACATCCGCTGTATTATTGAAAAGGCAACAACGTTCCAGAAAAACATCTACTTCTGCTTTATTGACTATGCCAAAGCCTTTGACTGTGTGGATCACAATGAACTGTGGAAAATTCTTCAAGAGATGGGAATACAAGACTATCTGACCTGTCTCTAGAGAAACCTGTATGCAGATCAGGAAGCAACAATTAGAACTGGACATGGAACAACAGACTGGTTCCAAGTAGGAAAAGGAGTACATCAAGGCCGTATATTGTCACCCTGCTTATTTAACTTATATGCAGAGTACATCATGAGAAACGCTGGGCTGGAAGAAGCACAAGCTGGAATCAAGATTGCTGGGAGAAATATCAATAACCTCAAATATGCAGATGACACCACCCTTATGGCAGAAAGTAAAGAGGAACTAAAAACCTCTTGCTGAAAATGAAAGAGGAGAGTGAAAAAGTTGGCTTAAGGCTCAGCATTCATAAAACTAAGATCATGGCATCTCGTCCCATCCCTTCATGGGAAATAGATGGGGAAACAGTGGAGAAAGTGTCAGACTTTATTTTTTGGGGCTCCAAAATCACTGCAGATGGTGATTGCAGCCATGAAATCAAAAGACGCCTACTCCTTGGAAAGAAAGTTATGGCCAACCTGGGTAGCATCTTGAAAAGCAGAGACATTACTTTGCCAACAAAGGTTCGTCTAGTCAAGGCTGTGGTTTTTCCAGTAGTCATGTATGGATGTGAGAGTTAGACAGTGAAAAAGGCTGAGCGCCGAAGAACTGATGCTTTTGAACTGTGGTGTTGGAGAAGACTCTTGAGAGTCCCTTGGACTGCAAGGAGATCCAGCCAGTCCATCCTAAAGGAGATCAGTCTGGGGTGTTCATTGGAAGGACTGATGTTGAAGCTGAAACTCCAATACTTTGGCCACTTCATGCGAACAGTTGACTCATTGGAAAAGACCCTGATGCTGGGAAGGATTGGGGACAGGAGGAGAAGGGGACAACAGAGGATGAGATGGTTGGATGGCATCACCAACTCGATGGACATGGGTTTGGGTGGACTTTGGGAGTTGGTGATTGACAGGGAGGCCTGGCGTGCTGCGGTTCATGGGGTCGCAGAGTCAGACATGACTGAGCGACTGAACTGATACTGATACTGAGTGTCATTTTAATCAGGTTTCCTCAGTGGCTCAGTGGGAAAGAATCTGCCTGCAATGCAGGAGATGCCAGTTTGATTCCTGGGTTGGGAAGATACCCTGGAGGAGGAAATGGCAACCCACTCCAATATTCTTGCTTAGGAAATCCCATGGACAGAGGAGCCTAGCAGGATATAGTCCATGGGGTCACAAAGAGGCAGACATGACTGAGTGACTGAACACACACACTCACACACATACACACACACTGTCATTTTTAAGAAAGAACATGAAATGCTCATTTTGGGACATTTTGACTTTGATTACTGGTAGGAAACCTAGGTGGATATGTAGTGGGTGGTTGAAAGTTAAGTTATAAGTAGTTGCTTCATGTAAAGGTCTGTGAGGGTTTGCATGAGGTTGAAATTGCACCTTTGGTGAGTTCTGTGCGTCTCAGTCTTCTGCGCATGTTGTAATCACCAGGGAACTTTAAACCTTGCATCTGTGTCCTACTGGCTGGGGATTGTGGTCTAATGCCCTCGGATGTAGCTTGGGCATTGGGATTTTTCTAAAGGGAGGCAGATGGGTCTACGTTGCAGCCAACACTGGGCACCACTGGCTGCAGTCAGTGGTCAGTTTCTTATTGCAACCACCTCAGTGCCCTTGGTGGCTCAGCTGTGAGATACACTGGGCTTAATTTTTCTGTTCTGAACCTGACTTAATATTTGGTGGCTTACTATTCTAAGCCTTCACCATTAACTGAAGCCCAAACTTTCCTCTGGTTGCCTTCATTTCCTCCTCATGTACCCAGAGTATGAAAGTGTTAGTTGCCCAGTCATGTCTGACTCTTTGCGGCCCCATGGACTGTAGCCTGCTGGGCTCCCCTGTCCATGGAATTCTCTAGGCAAGAATACTGGAGTGGGTAGCCATTCCCTTCTTCAGGGGATCTTCCTGACCCAGGGATTGAACCTGGGTCTCCTGCATTGCATGCAGATTCTTTACCATCTGGGCCACTGGGGAAGCCCTCATGTGCAGATATTCTGTCCAGCTCTCTTTCGGAAGAAATCTTTTCCAGATTCATCTGGCCTGTTCTAATCTGGACAGGTGGCTTGTTTAAATCTACTGCCCAGCTGTCATCATGACATCTTTCTTCAGCTTCATCCTCCGTGTGTGTGTGTATTTTCCTCCAGCTTTCTTTATGTTGAAAGCCCCTTGTTTGGGAACACACAGAGGTATCTTTCTTGGCTTATTTCTTCATTTTTTGGTATGCGTTTTTGGAATCACACACTCACAATGCCTCCTAAGACGGGGGTGTGGGAATCAAAACAAAGGTTTGAGATGTTGTGGGCTTGACAATATGTTAATTCTACCCCCACACTTAGAAGATTGTTAGACTGGATCAGGGTTTAGATTGGAGCATGTTTTTTTGGAATTTTGTAGGCTTAGCTCTTCCAGCCTCCGGTGTTGCCTCTGAGAAATTTGATGCTGTCTTAGTTTTTAATTGTTTTAATTGTTCTCTCCCCCTCTAAAAGCATGTGTGCTCACTGCTTTGTTCCTGATGTGCAGTTGTATCACAGTTGTATGGCTGTTTCAGTTCATGTATTTTCTTGGGTACACTCACCTGGCTCTTTTATCCTGGAAGCTTATGTCTGTCAGGTCTGGGAACTTGTTTTTGTCGTTTCCTCTACCCTAACTTCCTTGGGTTCCAAAATCACTGAGGATGGTGACTGCACCCATGAAATTAAAAGATGCTTGCTCCTTAGAAGGAAAGCTATGCTAAACCTAGACAGTGTATTAAAAAGCAGAGACATCACTTTGCTGACAAAGGTCTGTATAGTAAAAGCTATGGTTTTTCTAGTGGTCATGTATGGATGTGAGAGTTAGATCATAAAGAAGACTGAGTGCCGAAGAATTGATGCTTTCAGATCGGGATGCTGGAGGAGACTCTTGAGAGTCTCTTGGACTACAAGGAGATCAAATAAGTCAATCCTAAAGGAAATCAGTCCTGAATATTCATTGGAAGGGCTGATGCTGAAGCTGAAACCCTAATACTTCGGCCACCTGATGCGAAGAACCGACGTGTTGGAAAAGACCCTGATGCTGGGCAAGATTGAAGGCAGGAGGAGAAGGGGACAACAGAGTATGAGATGGTTGGATGGCATCACTGACTCTATGGGCATGAGTTTGAGTAAGCTCCAGGAGTTGGTCATGGACAGGGAAGCCTGGTGTGCTGCAGTCCATGGGATCACAAAGAGTTGGACATGACTGAGCGATTGAACAAAAACAACCCTAATTTCTCTGCTTACTCTTTCTGGATTATGTATTATTTGGGTGTTTGACTGCCTGCATTGATCTTCTGATTTTCTTATCTCTTCTCTCCTATTTTTTTTCTTATCCTTCTGTTCTAATTTCTGTAGGTTTTCTTAACCATACCCTTTAATTCCGCTTTTTTCCCCTCTAATTCTTATGCTAGGCTTTTTATTTCTGCTGTCATATTTTTACCTTCCAAGAGCTCTTTTTCCCTCTGCAAGTTATTTTTAGTACCATCCTCTTCTGCTTCATCAATACAGTATCATCTCTTCTATCCCTAAGTATATTAATAGTAGTCTGTGGTTTTCTTTTCTTTGAATGAACTCTCTTTCTCCAAGTTTGTCTGTTTGTTGTTGTTCTCCCTATTATGTGCTTTCTTCTTCTGTCGAGGGATCTGTGGCCTCTGCTAATATTTAAGTGAGCCCCATTAACAAGATGACTGGGAACCATGCATATGGTGTGTGTGGGGTCTGCTGATGGTGCCTGTGTAAGGTCACCTGACTGGCTTTGTCCCTGGACAGTGCTCCTAGTTTTAGATCTTTATCGGGGGGCAGTCAGATTTCCCAGAGGAGGGTCCCCTGGGGTCCTGTCCTAAGGACAAAGACCTGGTTATTCCTAGGAATCCAATGGGGGAGGAGGTGGCGGTTGTGTGTGTAGGGGGGCTGTTCAGTAGAAACACTACTATACTCAAGGACAGTTGTGCAAAAGAGCTGACAATTTATTCTGATACATTGCAGGACCATCTGAAGCTGCCTCAAGTCTCCTCCCTCCTTCCTCTCCTCCTTTCCTGCCTTCCCCTTTTTGTCTCCAGTGTGTGTGCTCAGTGGCTCACTCACGTCTGACTTTGCAGCCCCATGGACTGTAGCCCGTGAGGCTCCTCTGTCCATGGAATTTTCCAGGCAGGAATACTGGAGTGCGTTGTCATCTCCTCCTCCAGAGGATCCTCCCGACCCAGGGATTCAGCCCCTGTCTCCTGCATTGGCAGGCAGATTCTTTACCACTAGCGCCAACTGGGAAGCCCCTTTTAACTCCTATGCACATGAAACTGGTAAGCGTTGTTGCCTTTTAGGAGGGCTGATGGTCAGGGTTGGGGGAAGACATAGATTTTACCATATCCTTTCTTATTCATTGAAAAATGTTATTGAGATAATTGTTGAGTCACAGGCAGTGGCAAGAAATAACGCTGTTTCCTCTGATGGTAAACTATTGCAAAACTTGAGTGAAGTGTAATATCATAACCAGAGCAGGGACACTGATGCAGCCTACCAACCTTATTCATTTATATTGTATGTGTACCAACCCAGTCAAAATACTGAACTGATCCAACATCACAGAGATGATTTGTGTTGACCCTCTGTAACCATACACACTCCAGCTACCTTTATATACAAAAGGAATAGTCACGTTAAGTAACTCCTATCACCTATTCCAAAAATTAAGCTTATGAGAAAATTGTATGTCATACAAATATTCTACTCTTTGTGCTATTACACCTGACTTATCCTTAAAAAAGGAAAGAAAATGATAACTTGAAGAATTAATGGAAATTTCACCACCAATAATGTTGCTCTACTCCAAAGACTGCTTGTAGGTTGAGGGGCAGGGGGACGAGTGTGAAGGTCAGTCTGTCTCAGTGAAGTTAGGGTGGATGTCGAGGGAGGAGGAGGCCTTGATCCCTGCAGTTTGATCACTTTCAGGTACAGTAACCTGAGCTAAGTGCCAGATAAAGGCCATGCATGGCTAGTTAACAGTTTTCTTTGATGAATAATTTTTTTCTGTCATTTACACAGTATTTCTGAATAAATGCTCCATGAAACTAATTCATTCAAACACTTGCTTCCTTCAGGAAGTTTAGACATGCCCTTTGAGACATTGCTTTCACCATTATTCACCACTGTTTGTTGACTGTTGGAGAATATTGGAGATGGAGGTCATGGGCACCTTAGTATTTTAACATCTGATCTTATGTTTGAGGAAACGGATACAAAAGAGAATTTAAACTGGAGCCAGAATCCTGGTTTTCTGACTTATTGCTTAGTAAATACTTAAGACAAAAATAGCAGAGAGTTCAGATTAGAAATATATTTGATACAAATGGACTGGGTGAAATTATTTCAAATTCTGAAATGTTTCTGAAATGCTGGTATCTTGCTGGGAATTATATGCCCTGTGGTGTGGTCATTAAATGGGGAAAATTAGGGATTTTTAGAGTGAGTTACTTCCTATAGCAAATCGATTTGTTTATTTAGAAACCCTGGTCCATGGAACACTTTTAGCTTGCTTTAGGAGAAAGGTAAAATTTTGGCTCACGTTGGCTTACCTTTTACCTGGGTTGTCACTTCATATAGCTATGAGAATGATTGGTCGTTTTCAAAATTAGGGTCCATTAATTTTTCTTATTAGGGGTCTTTGAGTTTATATGATTTCAGCTATTTTCACCCCTCATGTTGTAATTCTAGTCTGTGATCTGCACATGACTTCCAGAGTTTCGTAGGATCTTCATCACCCCCAGCTTTGAAAGTCTGCCGTTAATGACCTTCTGCATTGTTACAGTTTGCTCATTTGACATCACAAGTGTTTGTTGGGATACATATAAAAAGAAAACTCATTGAACCTACTTTTGATAAATCTGGGCATGAGGACAGGTTGGTTTCAGTATTTTCCAATGTTGTGATGTGGATATGTTTCCTCACATACGTATTATAAATTGCTGTAACACTATGTATAGTGAATACATATACATATGCAAAAGCACGTGAATCCTGCTTTTAAAATTAAAAGCAGCTAAGGCACAGTGGGACTGACTGATGGTCAGGATACAGAAGAGAACTGTCACCCCTCAAAATCCCTCTTAAACCATACATGTTATCACACCATACCCACCCCAACCCCCTGTACTCTGCCACTGTACTTTTGTCCTTTAAGACTGTCATACAGATGAAATTCTACAGTATGCAGTCTTTTGACACTAGAGTCTTCCTTTGTTGAGAATTTTTATCAGAGGTGGATATTAAAGTTCATCACATGATTTACCTGCATTAAATGATTTAATCCCGTGGTTTTTCTTCTTTAGATAATTAATGTGGTGGATTGCATGGACTGATTTTTGAATATAGAATCAGCCTTGCATACCATAGATAAGCCCTTCTTGACAAGGGTGTATTTTTCATGGTGTATTTTTCTGGATTTGAATTGATCATATTTTCTTGAGGACTTTTATATCTATGATCACCCAGGATACTTGCCCTAGGTTTCTTTTCTAGTATTATCTTTTCTGGTTTTGTTGGGTCCACACAATGAAACAGGAAGTATTTCCTTCTTCTGTTTTCTGGAGAAGACTGTGTAGTGTTGGTGGAGTCTGCTTTTAAACTTGTCATAAACATTTCTCCATGGCATGAAACCTAAAAATTAATTTTAATGTCTGCGTAATAATATTATTAAAGTCACAGTATTTCTTAGTATTGTGTGACATTATTATATATTTGCAATATATAAATATATATGGGGACTTCTCATATATATTTACAGGCAATAAAGAATCTGCCTGCAGTGCAGGAGTCGCAGGAGATGCAGGTTTGATCCCTGGGTCAGGAAGATCCCTTGGAGGAGGGTACGCCAACCCACTCCAGTATTTTTGGCTGGAGAATCCCATGGACAGAGGAGCTTGGCGGGCTGCTGTCCATAGGGTCACAAAGAGTCGGACACAACTGAAGTGACTTAGCATGCACAAGAACACACACGCACACACACATATAATACTTCTTACATGTTAAGTGAAATATACTGAACACTTGGAATGTTAGGGGCACTGTTCCAAGTGCTTTCCCTATAGCAATGGAATAGGTACAATTAGTTTAAGTCATTTGCTCGAGTTCATACAGTTTCTATGTGGCCAAGTAGGATATGGGCTCAGGCTGTTTGATTCGGTTTTAACTGTGACATTGTATCCTCTGATTATGCCAGAATTTGTTTATTTAGGCCTCCATTTGAGGTAGTGAGGTATTTTCCATGTCTTCACTGTGATGATTATTCTTATGCTGAGGTCTTTGATCCCGGTTTAGGCTGGATCCCTGGAAATGCTTTTCACTGTCAGAGTGTGGGCCCATTGTAAAGGCTACTATACACCACTGTCTGACTTTCCAGGAATTTGAATGAATTCGAAATTCCAGCAACACTGTTTGGGAGTGCTCAATTCAGTGTTCCCTGCCAGAATTGAGGATTGTTATAATTTTACATATTTTAAATTCAATTTGATGGCAGACAGACAATATCTCATTGCTTTAGTTTGCCTTCCTTCTTTGCTAGTAAAACTGAATTGTTTTTTATTTTAAGAAATTGATTGCTAACCAGAGTGAAATGCATTTTGAACCCAACAAAACAGAACAAAATTAAAACCTGCCATCATTTAGAAGCAAAGAAGAAAGACTCAAAAATAATTTGTAGAAATTCCTCAGGTGACCAGTTACCAATACCAACTGCTTAGAGATACTCATTTTCAAACAGTTAATTATTGTCATCAAATAGATGTTAAACAAATTGAGTCTAACTTTAAAAAATTTAAAATGTTTGTTTCTGTATTTCACTGCTTGATATATTCATCAGTATTAATACATAGATAACCTGAGTTTTATATCTTTATCATGCTTAAGGCTTGTATTCATAATTTTCTCATTGAATAAATTAAGTGGCTCCCACTGCTGAAATGTGTTTTATAATTATCCAACATGAAAATATTTTATTCTGTAATTATTTTTAAAGATTCTTCTTGGTCATTTGTATTTTTTTGCTTGTGAGAAAAATTTGTCCATGTCAGTTCTCCAGTTTATTCCGTTGCTGCTTTCCTGTGTAGGTAATTTGTTTTTCCAGAAAAAAGCTGGTCTCTTTAAGATTTTGTAAATGAACAAAATCATGCATTGCATTTTAACTTGTTCTGTAATGCTGATTATGTAACATTTTCTCATTTCTGACTTACGTGTTTCTCTTTCTTTACTCCTTGATCAAATCTGACTGTATTTAGTTTGTTTTATTTTTGGATGACCCATCTCATGTGTATCTTAGCGGTTTTGCTTTTTCTCCTATTTTATGAGTCATTGATTATGGCTTTAATAGTTCTTTAAAATCTTGTTAATTCCTTTGGTTTCTTTTCTAATTTCTTGACTTACATGCTTTATTTACATGTTTTTATTCTTTGTTGCTAATGATGTATTTGGGACTTCCCAGGTGGCTCTAGGGGTTAAGAACCCGCCTGCCAATGTAGGAGATGTGAGAGGTATGGGTTTGATCCCTGGGTCAGGAAGATCCCCTGGAGCAGGGCATGGCAGCCCACTCCAGAGTTATTGCCTGGAAATCCCTATGGACAGAGGAGCCTGGCAGGTACAGTCCATAGGGTTCCAAAGAGACTGATATGGCTGAGCCATTTAGCACAGCACAATGATACATTTGCCTCTGAGAGCAGCTTTAGATTCACCTTTAAAGTTTTAAAATGTCATACGGCCATTCTTGTACTTTTCAGATAGTCTTGTAGTTTTTTTCTTTTGCAATTAGTTATTTAGGGAAGTGATTATTAATTTCTAAGTTGTCAGAGTAATTTTATGTATATATCTTAAAATACCAATTTCTGATTTTCTTTCATTTTGTCCAGCGAATAGGACCTTTGATTGGAATATGACCTTCTGCTTCCTGGTAGTTTGAATATTTAGATGGATCTTTATTCATATAATTTTGATCAGTTGATAGGTCTTCCCAGGTGCATGGAAATCTGCATCCCTAGTTCTATCCTCCCCATGGTTCTTTCTCTCTTGTTCTCCAAGAAGCAGTATACCCTCATCTGCACCCCTTTTGCTGGTTGACTTGTATTTCCAGAAATTGGGGCTCTCAGTGGTTGGATATAGAAAGACATATTCATGGTGTGTGTGTGGGGGGTCCCATTGCAAGTGGTTTCTTTCAGCAGCTTGTTTCTGGGAGAGGGTTCCCATCTGGTGGTCCGCCTGCACATCCCATTCTGGTGTTTCAGGAGCTCATCCATACTCAGCATCTTTTATGTCTTCCTGTTTTTTTTTTTTTTTCAGTGAGACCTCAGGAAAGGATGAATCACATGACATGTGCTAATTACAATAATATCCAAGAATGCCTGTTCAGATTTTAGCTTAAAATTTCTAGTTTGTTGCAAACAAGTTGTCACAGATAGAGGGATTCGGCAGCAGGTATGTTGATCTCATATTCACCTCCTGGTCATTGTGTTTTCTAGGTTCACACCTCTGTCACATATGTTACCTCCCATAATTATTTCCACACAACCATGGATTAGGTACTAGTACCCTCGTTTAAGTTATGGTGACATATTCAAAGTCTCACATGTAGGCAGGGGTAGTTTCCATTGTGATAAACATCCCTGAAGGGCTTCTCTGGTGGCTCAGTGGTAAAGAACCTGCCTGCCAATGCAGGAAATGTGGGTTCGATCTCTGGGTAAGGAAGATCCCCTGGAGAAGGAAATGGCAACCCACTCCAGTATTCTTGCCTGGGAAATACCATGGACAGAGGACCCTGGCAGGCTACAGTTCATGGGGTTGCAGAGTCAGACATGACTTAGCGACTGAACAACAACAACAAGCATCTCTGAAGAAAGATATTGCTGAAGATTTCCTGTTGGGGATTCCAGCCATAAGCTGCCCCAGTGTGGTGGGCAGTAAAACTCCCCCTTCCTCTCAAAGACATCCATGACCAACAGCCAACACCAAAAAACCATAGCATGAATCTTAAAACATTTCCAATGGTAGCAAATGATTATTTTTTTATTATTATTTACATAGCCCAACATTTAAGAATAAAGTATAAAAGATAAAGAAACTGTAAAGTGTTTCAAGCTCCAGAGCACATGAATGTATCCCATTCTGTGGGGGTAGAGTGGTGGAGGTGGAGGGATTAAGGTGGCAGATGGTGTTAGGGTTATTAATCAGCTGACCTTGAGCTGTGAGATGATCCTGAGTTATCCAGGTGGGCCTACTAATCATCACAAGGGTCCTAACCCATGAAAGGAGGAGGCAGAAGTCACGGAAGGTGGTACCGTTACTGGCTTGAGGATGGAAGGGGGCCAGGAGCCAAGGACAATGGGCCACCTAGGATTGGGAAAGGCAGGTGAAGCTTTCTCTCCTGTAGCCTCCGGATGGAGCCTGTCCCCACCAGCACTTTGAATTTAGCCCGTAAGACTCCTCTTGGACTTCTGACTCCCAGAAATGCAAGCTTTTGGTCTGTCTCAAGCCACTAAGCTTGTGAGAATTTATTGCTTCAGCAATAGGAAACTAATACACTAAGCATATCAATATTGGCCATGGTCTGACTTTCTGGAAAGCGAACAGGGAGTGCCAGAGTGGTTGACTCTGTATACGCCTCACACACCTGAGCAGGTGGCTGGTCTTCATTGGTTGTGCTGTGTAGGTGTTTTCTCGTTGTGTTGCTGTGCCCCCTGCACTGGGAATGTCCAATTCCTGCAAGTTATTTGTCGGATTATTTCTTTTTGGTTGAATGACATTGTACCAACTAAATGAAACCTGCTTTGCATCCCAGATGAAATAAGGCCTGCTATATAAGTAATAAGAATAAACATAAATGAAAATAACATAAAAAGTAAATAAAAAGAAAAAAGAAATTGAATTAAAACTGTGATGGTGGTGGTGGTAGTGGTTTAGTTGCTCAATCATATGTGATTCTTGCAATTCCTGCCAGTCTCCTTTGTCCATGGGATTTCCAGGAAACAATACTGGAGAGGGTGGCCATTTCCTTCTCTAGGGTGAGTTAAAATCATCCAACATCAAATGTTAATTTCCAGTGTTCCTTCTAGTATTTGCTCATATGCATAAACATTTTTATATAGTTAGTAAATATTCCTCATGTGCTGAATGGTCCTCTCATAAAATATAAGTGGTCATCATAATATAAATACAGTGCTGTACGTTGGGATTTTGGCTTATAGATACATTTTGTGTTGCATTTTGGAGACTTAACTTATTTTAAATAAAGAGAATTGTCAGTGTTTTATAATTACCATTTCACGGGCCAGTTCACATTCCATTCAGTATGTAGGATAAGCCTACAGAATATATTGAATCTATATATTCAGTATATATATATATATATATCAGCATGTATATAATTAATTATTTTTGGTTACTGAAAATATCTTAGGTTATTTAAAATATTTGATTACTGTTAATGAAACACCATTGTACACAAGTCTGTTACAATCTCTAGTTACTGCTGTGGTTTTAGTCAGCTGGTGGGTTCTGGGCTAATTGGTAGACCTGCGGACAATTCCTGTGGAGTTATAGGGCTTCCTCATGTTTCTGTGTAGAGCTCTATCCACCAGAGTCCCTGTCTTAGAGTGTTTTGAATAGCTCTTGAATTTTTGTTCAATTTATTCATAAGGCATTCTCTGCCTGGCATCAAGTCCCCACCTACGTCCATCTCAGATTGTCCTTCTACTGAAAATTGTTCCTCATCAAGAACCCCCAGAACCGCTACAAGAACTGGAGGCAAAAGCAGAGTGTTCACAGGACAGTGATGGCAAAGAAGAAACATCTGCTTGGAAAACACACTGAGAGGGTCATGAGTATCAGACGAAGTCATCGCCTGAAAACATGTTACACGATGACCTTCACTTTTTTAAATAGACATTTTGTTTTTCTTATCTTCCCTTCTTGACAGTTGCTTTGGTTTTCCTACACACTGAGTGCTTCTCTGATAACAAAATAAGAAGGAAAAACAAAATTTTACCCGTTGACTCAATTTCGCAAGAGTGGTAAATGGTCTGGGGTTGGGGGAGGGGATCTCCCCAGGCTCCCTCTGGTCTGCCAAGCCAGCAGCGTGTGCAGAATTGCAAACAATAGCTCTAAGCCTGGGAGCAGAAGGATGTCCCCTTGGAGGCAGATCTGGACAGTTGTTTTGCCTAAGATGGCCAGAACAACATCATCTTTCAATTTTGAGCCAAGAAAGCCATAAATGGACACATCTTGTCCAGCCTGGGAAGGGATGCTCCTGAGGGCTTCTGGGGTCCCAGAGTGTCCCTTGATGACTCTTTCACTTTGGTGTTTGTGTTATAAATGTTTTTGAGTCCTTTGAGAGGTGGAGTGAGAAGGAAAGGAGGAGGAAGGGGAGGTGAAAGATGCGCCTGACTGGGAGCACTCCTCAGACAAACGTTCTGAGTGTCAGTGCCGATTGAAGGTTTATTTTAGGAGACATCAGGAATGAAATCTTTTATGTTGATATTGTGCAGGACTCTTCTGTCTTGTTCCACCACAAAGGACAGTAAAAGTTCACGATCCTCCTGCATCTTTATAGTTTCTGCTGTGAAAACATCCATGGATAAGAAAGTTGGCTCTTCTTGTTTATAGCAGGAGTGCTGGATAGTGAGTCTGGAGACACGGGTTCTGGTTCCACTCCTGTAACTATGACTCACCTTTGTTCTCTGTTTCCTCATCTGTAAAATGGGAGCATGTATGCCAAGCTGTGAATTTGTCCATGTAAATTGTCTTTACATGGGTAACACTAAAACTCTCCAATTCTATCATTAATTTTAAATCACTACCCTTCTGGAAAATACTGGAAATCTGCTTCCTTCAAAGGCTCATTTACAGTTGGACTTATGTAGGTTTGCTGCTGAGCCAGCCCTGAATCATAAGTCATTTTTATTTCATGAGAATTACTCTTATAAATGTGCTTCCCCATTGGTTTCACAGAGCCATTGATATTGCACAGCTCGATACATTTCTTCTGCAATTCATAAATTTTTGCTTCTAGAAGCTGGCAATGTTCAAAGCCAGATCCTTGGATCAGTAGCATCTGTATCACCTGGCCACCTCTGTGAGCTTGTTGGACGTGCCAGGTCAGGGGCTCAGCCCCAGCCTTCCAAATTGGAATCTTTGGGGATGGGAGCCAGGAAACTTGGTTCCAACAAGGTCTCCTATTGCGTGTGATGGAAGTTTGAGGAGCAGACAGACAATGGGGTTTCTCCCTCCGCACAGGAACAAACCCGAAGCATATAGTTTGCGCCTGAGTGACTGTACTTCTGACAGGTCACGCTAGAGAACTTTCCTGTTCCTGAAGCTCTGCTGCTCTGTCAAGGGCCTGAGGCTGTTGGGAGGGAAATGCAGACTTCCTTGGGGTGGAAGGGAAGATGGGCTTCCTTTCCTTATGGGATGGTCTCCTGCCACCCCAGGGTAACATTTAATTTTCACTAAGATGCCTGTCTTCATCTTCAGGTGTGAATGTTGCTAAAAATAAAGCTCACAGACTTTCCTCCTCACCAGGGTCCCTTCCCACTTGGGTATGCAGGTGTGATAGCTGAGCACCCCAGTTCCTGTGTCTTCACTACACCTTCTGAGCTGGAGTTATACATCTTCTTCCTTCAGTTCCTCCCTCATCTTTGCTCTCTGTCCTCCTTCAGGTCCAGGTTCTTGTCACCCCATACCTGCCCTTCTGGCCCCTCACATCTCTGGTCCCTTGCCCTTTACCCTCTCTCACCATTGCCCCTTCCAGCACAGGGCACTGAGTCAAGCTTCCTGAAGCCGTGTGGGGCTGGTGGCAGATGCATCCCCTGATGAATGTCTGTTCGGGTGTCCTGACTCCTCATTCCTTCTGGGGGTGGGGGTGGGGCATCTCAGCTCAGCTTTCTGCAGCACGTATGCTTTGGAAGAAGGAGTGGGCATTGTTGAAACAGCATTTACTTCTTGTGGTTCTGGAGGCTGGGAAATCCAAGGTCAAGGCAGTGGCAGATTCTGTATATGGTGAGGGCCCTCTTCCCAGTACATGGATGGCCGACTTCTCTCCATGTCTCTGTGTGGTAGAAGAGGTGAGGGAGCTCTCTGGGGTCTCTTTTATTCTTTTATTTAAATTTATTTTTAATTGGAGGATAATTGCTTTACAATATTGTGTTGGTTTCTCCATATATCAACATGAATCAGCTATAGGTATGTGATGTCCCCTCCCTCTTGAGCCTCCCTCCCACCTCCCACCCCATCCCACCCTCTAGGTTGTTGTGTAGCACAAGATTTGAGCTCCCTGTTTCATACAGCAAATTTTCACTGGCTATCTAGTTTTACATATGGTTTTGTTGTTGTTGCTTTTCAGTCACTCAGCCGTGTCCAGCTCTGCGACCTCATGCATTGCAGCATGCCAGGCTTCCCTGCCCTTCACCGTCTCCTGGAGTTTGCTCAGATTCATGGGCATTAAGTTGATGATGCCATCCAACCAATCTCATCTTCTGTCACCCTCTTCTCCTCTTGCTCTCAATCTTTCCCAGCATCAAGGTCTTTTCCAATGAAAAAGAAAATCTTCGCATCAGGTGGCCAAAGCATTGGAGCTTCAGCATTATTTCTTCTAATGAAGATTCAGGATTGATCTCCTTTAGGATGGACTAGTTTGATCTCCTTGAACTCCAAGGGACTCAAGAGTCTTCTCTAACACCACAGTTCAAAAGCATCAGTTCTTTGGCACTCAGCCTTCTTTCTGGTCCATCACATCTGTACTCGACTGCAAGTAAAACCATAGCTTTGACTAGATGGACCTTTGTCAGCAAAGTGATGTCTCTGCTTTTTAACATGCTGTATAGGTTTGTCATAGCTTTTCTTTCAAGGAGCAAAGCATCTTTTAATTTTGTGGCTGCAGTCAATGTCCACAGTAATTTTGGAGCCCAAGAAAATAAAATCTGTCACTGTTTCCACTTCTGTGGGTCATGGTGTGGTGTAAAAAGAGGGCTACAACTTTTTAATATGCTGTCTAGTTTTGTCAAAGCTTTCCTTCCAAGGAGCAAACATCAGAGCTTAAGAAACAAGATATCTACTGTGATTTGGGAGAATGTTATAACTTTGAAGTGGGATGTGTGGTGTTGATAGTGAGTGTTGTGAGATAAGACCAGAAAAATAGCTCAGGGGAAGCAGGTAGCTCCTGGGGGTACTGGGGGGTCTCCACCCATCCCTAGAGAGGCCGTAGGCTGGCCTGTATTTCATGGTAAGCATCTCTCTTCACCCCCACAATATTTTTAGATAAGCTTACAGTGAGCAATTGAAAGGCCAACAAATGTGCAGAAGACCCATTGCCAGGGAGGCAGGTGAGGAAAGGGAGGGAGGGATGGTTGGTTCTGTAACTTAAATGTCTGCAAGTTGATCACCCTTACTGCTTAGAGAAGAGTTGAGGTAGTAGAGTTTCCTTCTTTCCCCAAGGAATTGCCCAGACACTTCTAAACCATACAATTAACTTTAACAAGAAATATCCATTATATTATGTGGTGCTTGCCCTGAAATGATGATAATGAGAACTTACAGCAACACAACTCACACTGGATGGGTTCAACCCTCACCTACGGCAGCAATCACCCTGGGTCCCCTTTGGGGGAACATTCTTTAAATTTTGGGTTTAGAGACCCTCCAGGTCTCCAGAGCTGCAGGTGTTCATTCCTTTTCCTTGTAAAGTGGAGTTCTTTCTGCAGTGGAAGGGGAGGGTGTGGGAATTGTGTCCACTGTTGCTGCCTAGTTAGGGGTGAGTTGGGCTGGGTGGCGGGTGGGTTGTCAGGGTTTGGTCAGGGTTTGGTCAGCCCGTGGCACCATCCTCTCATTTCCTAGCTTGGCCGCCTGCCTTTGCCTGCTTGGCCATCTGTAAGTCTTCCTGCAAAGGGATTCTGTGAGAATTACCTTAGGAGGAGGCCTGGCGTGGGGTTCCTTTAAAGAGATGGAAACTCTACTCAGTGCTCTGTGGTGTCCTAAATGGGAAGGAAATCCAAAAAGGATGGATTATATGTGTATGTATGGCTGATTCACTTTGGTGTACAGCAGAAACTAACACCACATTGTAAAGCAAGTATACGCCTATAAATACTAATTTTGAAACACTTGTCATCTTACAGAAATGTAAACAAAACCATAGGGATCTGTGCTCTTGGGTTTAGCATCTGCTCAGGTCCTATGTGAGCTCAACTTCTCAGTCTCTCTGAGGCATCTAAAAACTGGCAGGGCCAGGCTGGAATTTGGGGTGCATTTTTGGCCCCCACACATCCTCCTCGTGTGGTACCCCGCCTTTGGTCCTGCATCAGCTCAGTACACACACAGGGTCATTTGCATGAGAAGCTGATGGTGGGAGTGTCCATGTGTGGCTGAAATTGGCTGGAATGAGATCTGCCTCTGTATGAGGCTCTGGGCAGAGTGGAGAGATGTGAATCCCCCAGCTCTCATGTGGGGCTCTGAATCTGTCTCCTTCTCACTGGTTTCCCTACCCCACCTGCTTCCACTCCCAGCCTCGCCTCTTCTGAGTCTCTGGCTAAAGCCTGGACAAAGCCTTGCTTACCCTTGACTTCACTTTCAGAGTCTAAGGCCCTCTCACATTTTTTTTGCTGCCTTTCATGTTCAACCCAAGTTGGAAATGACAAGGATGGTTTCTGTACAGAGAGAGTGTGATTCATTTTGTTACTTTGCAACCTTTAAATATATATATATATACACATGTATATACACACACATATATATACATACATATATTAAACTTCAAAATACAGACACACAGAAAAGTATATTTACCGTAAGTGTAGAGCTTGATGAATTTTCACAAAGAAAACAGCAGCTGCTGGATCAAGAAACAGAGCAGTGCTTGCAGTCCCGAACCCCCCGTCGTGGATCCGTCTAGTCACCCTAGGAGTCACCACTGAGCCAACTTCTAAAAGCACAGTTTTGCCTGTTTCTGTGTTATTTCACTGTAGCCTGTGTGTATATTCTTCAACTGAATATTATCCTTGGGAGATCCAGCTACATCGTTTCAACTAGTTGGAGGGGATCCATCATCATGGCCACTTAGTGTTGGTCAGAACTGATGGGCATTTGAGTCATTTCCAGTGTTTGTTGTGAGTCGTATGTGCCTTTCTGTGGTCACTGAGTGTGTGTTGATGACATCTGAGCCCCCCATTGTGGAATCATGGGATCTTGGGGGGACGTGCCTATATTTGGTTTTTGTAGATGCTCACAAGTAGTTTTCCACCATGGATGTGCCTTTGTCAAGTGTACCCTGGATTTTAAAGCAAAGTGGATGATTGAGCTTGAATGCTGTGGTCTCATCTGTTGCACTGAAAGGCTTCGTGGGCAAAGCTGAGCCAAGAGCGGGTGAAACTTAGGGATGGAGGAGTCTCGGGCACCGTGGCATCCTCACCCTTGTTGGGTGTGGGGGCAAGGGACTGGTCGGGTGAGAGACACACTGAGGCACATGCCTGGCCTTCTCTAGGCTGAAGCGGCCACCGTGGCAGATGCTACTGTTGCCATGGATTCTCCCCTACTCCTCCCTCCCTCCTCTTCCACGGCCCCCTCCTTCCTCCTCCTCCTCTTCTCCATGGACTTGGCTTTCTTGCATCTCACAGCATCTCCAGAAAGGAGTTGTCTTCCCGCCCCCATCCATGTGCAAGGACAGCTCCCGAGGCCAGCATGCAGCCTCACAGCATGGAGCAGAGTGTTAATTACACGGGAGCCGATGTGACCATCGTCACTGGAGCTCTTCAGAGAAAAGCTTATTTAAGGAGAGGAACAGAGAGAACAGGTCTTCTCAGAGCCACGGCATCTGACAGGAAATGTCTGGGGACCCTCGGGAGGTGATGGAGGCACCTCCTCCCCTGTGGGCCCTGACCCCCGTGTCCCTGCCTGGGGTCCCCAAGTCCCAGGGTGGGGAGGAGGCCCAGGAATCAGGACACCCTGGCTGCATCTCCAGCCCCAGGGACACCTGTTTGGGGGCATTTCTCTGGGAGTAGAGGCGGTACCTCTGGCAGGTGACTGTCCCCGTGTGTGGGCTGCTGCCTGGGGACTTCTGCAGAGGCCAGCTCGGTCTCTGGGGCCTTGGTCACAGTGCTGTGCATCCAAGTGGCCCTGGCCCAGGATATGGGCTGTCCTGGAGGGCAGTCCGGCTGGGGTGAGCAGGCCCCCAGTTTTCTGTCCTTGACCACTGCAGAACGCGGGACTGGAAGCCATCCCTTGGATGCCGGGGAGCATCTCGGTCCCGAGGGTGGGGCCCTCACCTGTGCACCTCCTCTGTCTCCTCTCTGCACCTCCCAACACCTGAGAGAGGCAGTTTAATGCACCTGTTTAATGTTTTTCCACCATCCGATGTCTTAGAAGATTCTGTTGACCCCTAAATGTGTGTTAATAAAGCATGAATCTGTTCATTTCCCCCCACTGAAAAAGTCAAAGGCACTTTGATGCCTTTTGGGGCTTTGGGTCACCCTGTGATAATTGGTGCTGCCCCCTGAGTTTATGTAACTGCCACTGAACACAGGGGCTGGTGGCGTTTCCACCAGCCATCATGGCCCTAATTGGAGTGGATCTACGGCTTCTGAAATTCTGAAATAGCATTGTCCCACTGCTTGGCGAGGGCTGGCTCTGAAATGTGTACACGTAGAACTTTCCAGGGCTCTCCTGCTTCTTGGGAGCCAGGAGCTCCAGGTATGATGGTGGTCTGAGCCACTTGTGTGCAGCCGTGCACCCAGGCTCCTGGCCACCAGGGAAGCCCATCTGGATGCTGCCCGCAGAAACTCATCCTCCTCGGGAGTGAGCGGATGAGTTACAGGATGTCCAGGCTCCCTGGTTGGCAGAGCCTGCTTTCCTGGGGTGGGTGAGTGTTATGGGGGGAGGAAGCAGGTAAGGCAGGGTGGGTGGGGGATACAGCCTGAGCTGGGGGCAAGACATCTTTCAGGGAGGTCCTGAGCAAGCTGCATCCCAGAGTCCATCCTGTCTGCAGGGGCAGAGGGGCTGTCTTTACACATTTAGCCAGCCACTCACTGGCCCCTGGCTTGGGGGCAGGGTTACCTGCCAGGTGAGGCAGCTGCTCTGGGGAAGGGGGCAGGTTGGAGCCATTCACAGCCAAGGCTCACGGTAGCAGGGTGGTGTCCGCGAGGCGCAGCAGGTCTGGGCAGGTACCAGAAGTGAGACTGCACCACCCGTGGACTTGACCAGTGATGGCCATCACCTCTCCCTGCTCTGTGCCTGTAAACAGGACCCCTTTGGACCCGCCAGTGTGGATCATGCCACATGGACAGGTCTCTGTGAGCCTGCCAGAGGCTTTGGGAAAGCAAACCACTTGGATTTGAGAAGCCCATACACGAGGGCCAAGCTGGGCTTCAACTGTATGGCTGTAATGAGGGATACAGTGTGGGGCCTGTCAAAGTTGACAGCCGTGTGTTCTCGCTTAGTCTGTGGGCTCTGAGTCACCAGGGTCTGTGCAGACCCCTCAGGTATCACCAGGAAAGAGTTCCGCCCGCCCCCACCCCCCACCAACAACATCCGTCGGTCCCCGCTCAGGCTGGGGACCCTCTCTTAGGACAGCCTGGCTCCCCTTCACGTCATTCGTCCTTCTTGGTCTAAGGTGGGACTGGTGGTCAGGAAAATCCCTCCTGGTCTCATTCAGGTTGGGGCAGACAAGGCAAGTCTGAATCCAAAGCCTGGAAAAGTGCTGGCAGGTGGGTTTGCCCCAGGGCAGCGCTGATGAGTGACTAACAGCTCCATCCCTTATGGCTAAGATGCTCCTTCCAGACTCACCTGGTGGCTGTGAATTTAGGGCGCATTTAACTCTCATTGAAGGCAATCGTGATGAGCATTGAATCAGCCTCCCCGACTGTGGGGCTCATCTTACTGCAGAATGGCTGCCCTTTGTCTCGCTGGCAAAAGCGTGCTGAGAAATGAATGTTCCAGGCTGTAGAAATGCTGAATAATAAGTGAACTTGATCCCACCAGGCAGTGAAGTCTGAAAGGCTGTCTTTGATTGACCCAGTTATACTGTCAAGGTCCCAAGACCAGTGCTTTGGAAAAAGTGTTTGGCCCCAGCATCTCCCTGGGGGTCATGATGCTCTCGGATCTCCACCGCAGACTTTCATCTCAACTGGGAGTTCTAATTTGAGAATTAATACTCAAAGGATTTCCTGGAAAAGGTGGAGGGAGGGAGGCAAGGCGTGGGATTGGGAATGGGTGTCCTGGAGTCTCAGACCTGAGAGGAAGATTAGTTTACAACCCAGAGACAGGGGGCACGGCTTAGTCTGGAGCAAGCGTGCATGGGCCCTGTTGGAGTAATTAAAAACCCTGGTTTTTGTAAGTGTTCCACTTCATTCATCCATATACTCATCCATCGAGTCGACAGGTGTGGGATAAGATCAGTTTTGCTGGTGTTGGGTTTGAGATGCCCCAACAGATTGGGGTTCGGCCAACAGAGGCCTGGACTGTGGGGAGGACCCAGTCTTTCCCAGGATTCTGATGCAAGCAGTTGGGTTTGCAGCTGGCATTTTTGACACAGTCTGATGTTCAGGAAGGATGGGCTGGGTTTTAACCCATCCTTAAAATAATTTTTCAGAGATGGTAAACCTTAGCTCTCATACAGATTTAAAATGACTGCCTGTTAAAGATTTTATTGAACTCATTATTATGGATGAGGAATCCAGTAAGATGTTATAGGTATTTCAGAGGAGAATCCACAGAGCAGATATACGGATGGATCAGGAATACTGGAATGAATGTGCAAAGTTGGACTCTTCCTCAGTTGGGGGCAGAAGTCAGTTGAATCCACTGAACACATTCACATTTGCAGACAATACTTATTTTGCATTGCTATCAATGTACAGAATTGAATTAATTAATAGCTCAAGGGCAAAGAAAAAATAGGATCAGACAGCCTGAAAGGATGTGTTCTAGACAATGCTTAGTTTTCTCTTTAAGTTCAAATTTTCCCTTAGTAAAATTCAGTATTTTAAGCATTAAACTTGCTCAAAAAGTGCCTTTCTTGTTCCTTTTTAATGTATAAGTAGCAATAATAAATTTAAAAACTTTTTTCATTTGGGGATGCTCAATGTCTTGTTTTTATGATGCTAAAGCAAGGTTTTTACTCTCCAAATAACTTGAAGTGTTATTTTGCAAGAGAATTCCTAAACTTACCCTGTGTAGTTTCCTAGAGCCTGTATTAATGAGTAGAAAGTATGATTTATAAGTTTACATATATGATGTATGAGATGTTAAGTATATAAATAACATTGGAATGTCATTTCTGTGAACCAGAAATAAATTGGCTCAAATAACATAGAAGGTTCTGAATCATAGCTCTTGTGGGGTGGGGGAATGGGAGGTGGGAAACAATCTATGTAATTCCAGAACACAGTTCCCCCCTGCAAAGTGTTGGGAATTTCTTCATGCTTTTATTTTTAATCTCTGAAAGCTTTAAACATAATCTAATTGAAGCTAACACTTTTCACAGTTCAGAAGGACCTGGAATCCTAGATGCTTCTGACTTGTCTGCCTTCCTGAAGTTTATCCTGCAAAGATGTGTAATGTTCTGAAAAATGAGAGGACGGGGGCATTCATGGAAGAATTTAACTTGCAGAGCCTCTTCAGACTTATTGTGAAAGCATTTCTTCTTGATCCTCCACTGCAGCCCTTGACATCTCCTGCTGGAAACCCAGACCTTCTTTTCTTGGCCCTCTCTGGTTCCTGTTTTTCCTGTCAGGGCTCTTCTCTGGGTCTTTCACTGGCTCCCCTTCTTCCCTCTTTCCATGGACTCCCAGGATGCTGCCTGAGGGACTGCCCTCCACTCTCCCAACCCCCTCCCGGACACTACATCTTCTTCTGGTGAACCACCCCAGACCCAGTTCACATGGTCACCATCTTCATTCCTCCTCTGGGACCCCATGCCAACATTTCCAGCTGCCACTGGACATCTGCACCTGAATATTTCTACATTTCATACTCCAGACATCTAAAATACATATAATCCAGTTTCTTCTAAGAATGTAGATAGCTTTTTGAAAATACCCTTCCACCATTAATTCTTTCTTCCCAGTGCCTCTCCTGTTTGACTCTTCCTTTCATTCCGTTGTCAAGCCATCATCCAGGCCTTCCTCCCTTCCACAATGAGATGCTGACTTCTGCATTGATCATCAGTCAGTCCTCCTTTCGTGTCCAGTGAGTGGACACCCTGAGCCAGGCCCTGACACAGCTGTGAGGGTCCCAATGCTGGGGTCCACTGAGAAGACAGACACCAGAGAGACACTACTGAGTGTGTCATCAGCAGCCAAGATAAAATCTAGAAGATGTTGACAAAAGACTAGTCAGTCAATCTAAGAAAGAAATGGAAAATTTTATTTGAGCCAAATTTGAGGATTTTTAACCCAGGAACCCAGCATCTTGGAAAGCTCTGAGAACTGTTGTGCCTGTTAGAAGTCAAGACACAGTTATGTAAGTTTTTTAACACAGAGGGCTATATATCAAAAAACATATTATTGACATTTTACATAACCCAGACCTAAGCATCATTGTAGTGGGTCAGGTGAGCCCGTACAAGATCAGGAAGGAATGTTATCTTTTAAGGAGGGAGTCGTCTTGTAGGTGCTGGGAGAATGTTGCTCTTTATGGTTGAGCAGGTCTTCCTGCCAGTGGGGAGATCTGGTCCATGAATAATGCAAATACACAGTGCACAGTGCGGAGAAGGGGAAGGCAAAGGACAGAGAAGAATTTTTTATCTTTGGATTTTTCTTGTCTTGCCCTAAGACATGAATTTTATTTCACAAAGGAAAGTGCTGCAGGAGCATGTAGTGGGAAAGCCTGAAATAGCTTGGAGGTCAGACAAAGCTTCTCTGAGGACGTGAGCACCTAGGGAGCATCTGAGAAACAAGTTGGCGCTGAGTTCCTGAAGGCGGGGAGCCTAGTGTCTCCCATGTCCTGGAGGTGGATGGAGACTGAGTGTGAAAGACCCACATGCAGCAGTGAAGGGAGTCAGGGCAGAGGAGTGTGGGAGAAGGTGGGCGAGTTGGTGTTGTGTTGCAGTAAGAATTCAGGAGTCTACACAGATGGACCTTGAAGGCATTATACTAAGTGAAACGAGACAGAGAAAGATGCAGGCTGTATGTCAAGCAGTTAAGAAACTATGCTTCTGATGCAGGGGCATGGGTTCCATCCTAGGCTGGGGAACTGAGATGCCACATACCACAAAAAATAGAAATAAAATGAAAGTGAAAGTGTTAGTCACTCAGTTGTGTTTGACTCTGTGACTGCATGGACTATAGCCCACCAGGCTCCTCTATCTATGAAATTCTCCAGGCAAGAATACTGGAGTGGGTTGCCATTTCCTTCTCCAGGGGAATCTTCCCCACCCGGGAATTAAACCCACATCTCCTGCATTGCAGGTAGATTCTTTATTGCCTGAGCTACCAGGGAAAGTAATAATAAAATAAATAAAAATAAAAAAGCTGAACTCAAAATAGAGAATGTAATGGTGTTTGCCAGAGGTAGGAGGAGCCTCAAGGAAATGGGGAGATGCTGATCAGAGGATACAAGTTTCTAGTTGTAAGATGAAAACATTTTGGGGATCTAATGCATAGCATGGTGATTTTAATTAATGATATCATATTACGTGCTTGAAAGTTGCTAAGAGAATTCTCTCACTGTATACGCACCCATCTATGTGAGGTAATGGAGGTGTTAACCAGCCTGATTGTGATAATCATTTCACAGCATGTATGTATATCCAGCCATCCTGTTGTGCCCCTTAAATGTACACAGAGTTACATGTCTATTATAGCTCAATAAAGTGGGGGAAAAAGAATTCAGGTGTCTGTCCTCAGAGCAAGGGGGAGTGTTTTTTCTTTTTGGTTACAGCTCAGAGTTTTATTCGGCAAACAAAGGATAGTACACCCTCGCAGAGTGAGGGCGGGTTGACCCCAAAGGGGAGGCCTCAATCCACCTTGACTTTCTCTTTTTATAAGCTTTGTCTCCTCCCTCCTGAGCCTCAATTCAGTTGCTCAGTAGGGTATGATTCTTTGTGACGCCATGGACTGCAGCACACCAGGCTTCCCTGTCCATCACCAACTCCTGGAGCTTGCTCAAACTCATGTCCATTGAGTTAGTGATGCCATCCATCTCCTTCTCCTCCTGCCTTCAATCTTTCGCAGAATCAGGGTCATTTCAAATGAGTCAGTTCTTTGCATCAGGTGCCCAAAGTATTGGGAGTTTCAGCTTCAGCATCAGTCCTTCCAATGAATATTCAGGACTGATTTCCTTTAGCATTGACTGGTTGGATTTCCTTCCAGTCCAAGGACTTTCAAGAGTCTTCTCCAACACCACAGTAAAGCATCCATTGTTTGGCACTCAGCTTTATTTATAGTCCAACTCTTACATCCATACATGACTACTGGAAAAAACATAGCTTTGACTGGATGGACCTTCATTGGCAAAGTAATGTCTCTGCTTTTCAATATGCTTTCTAGGTTGGTCATAGCTATTCTTCCAAAGAGCAAGTGTCTTTTAATTTCATGGCTGCAGTCACCATCTTCTGTGATTTTGGAGCCCCCCAAAATAAAATCTGTCACTGTTTCCATTGTTTCTCCATCTATTTACCATGAAGTGATGGGACTGGATGCCATGATCTTAGTTTTCTGAATATTGAGTTTTATTTTTATTTTTTTTATTGTTCTTATTAGATGTTTTACAAACTTTATTTCAATTATTTTTTTGAATTGTTCTGTGGGAAATAAATTTTTTGATATAAACAGTAATTTTTTTTTCTTTTTTTTTTAATTAGTTTTGCCATACAATAACATGATATCACCATGGGTTTACATATGCTCCCCCTCCAGGACCCCCCTCCCTCCCAAATTGTTTCTTTCTTTTTTTTTTTTTATTGTTTTTGCCATACATTGTCATGATTGAATATTGAGTTTTAAACCAACTTCTTTGCTCTTCTCTTTCACTTTCATCAAGAGGCTCTGTAGTCCTTCATTTCTGCCATAAAAGTGGTGCCATTTGCATATCTGAGGTAATTGATATTTCTCTCAGCAATCTTGATTCCAGCTTGTGCTTCATCTAGCCTAGCATTTCTCATGATATACTCTGCATATAAATTAAATAAGCAGGGATGACCATATACAATCTTGACATACTCCCTTCCCTATTGGAACCAATCTGTTGTTCCATGTCCAGTTCTAACTGTTGCTTCTTGACCTGCATACAGGTTTCTCAGGAGGCAGGTAAAGTGGTCTGGTATTCCCATCTCTTGAAGAATTTTCCACAGTTTGTTGTGATCCACACAGTCAAAGGCTTTGGCATAGTCAATAAAGCAGAAGTAGATGTTTTTCTGGAACTCTCGCTTTTTCTGTGATCTGACGGATGTTGGCAGTTTGATCTCTGGTTCCTCTGCCTTCTCTAAATCCAGCTTGAACATCTTGAAGTTCACAGTTCACGTACTGTTGAAACCTGGCTTGGTGAATTTTGAGCATTACTTTACTAGTGTGTGAGATGAGTGCAATTGTGTAGTAGTTTGAACATTCTTTGGCATAGCCTTTCTTTGAGATTGGAATGAAAACTGACCTTTTCCAGTCCTGTGACCACTGCTGAGTTTTCCAAATTTGCTGGCATATTGAGTGCAGCACTTTAACAGCATCGTATTTTAGGATTTGAATAGCCCTGAGCCTGCCCTATGCAAATGAGGACTAGCCAGGAAGGAGGTGTGTTTGTTTCACCTGAGGTTCTCACTCTGTTCCATGGATTTTCTTTTGTTCCATTTTTGCGGGCTTTTCCCTTTCTTTGTCTTTTAGCCACCACCATTTTGGACTCCTTTTCTCTATTCTAACTACCTAACATTCCCCCCTAAAGAGATGGAAAGCCCAACAAGGGGGAATCTTTGAAGGGTTTAAAGCAGAAAGGAAGTGACATACCCAGATGAGCCCATTCAGAAGGTCACTGTGACTGTTGTGTGACATGCAGAAGACAAGATCACCTGATAATCCTCCTGGTCCAAAACAGCAGGAAGAGCTGGATTGTATCATAGCCCAGCTGAACTTCCTAGGAAGTAAGAGATGTCGCTGGAGGTATCCATAGGGAGACTGATGAATAGCCAGGGAGCATGCTGTCCCTGACAGCTTCATCTTCTCTGTTGGCATTGGCCCATCGCAGTAAGCAAGGGAGAAGGCAAGGCTGGGGGTGAAAGTGGATTAGGGAAGTTTTCTGAGACTCTGACATGAAAGACAAACCCTGTGATCAGTACAAAGGGGACCGTATGTTAAACCTCTCCACCAAAGAAAATGCTCAGAAGCTTGACTCTTTTGCCCTGGGCCTTGGATGGGGCTGGAACAAGTCTTCTCCAAGAACATCTGGCCATGGAAATGCCCCAAGGTGATTTGGGAACCCTTCTTTACATGATCTGAAATCCCATCACAAGAGATGAACAAAACAGTCTGTATCACACTGGTGATCACCCTGGGATTCCTAGGAGAAGCATCAGAGTTTTCTCTGAAATTCTAGTGGAGTTAAACCCTGAAGAATGACATATATGTAGGATATATATGTGTGTGTATGTATAAATATATATATGTATAAAGAATTTGAAAATATTTTAGATTGTACATAGCAATCCTGTAAGAATGATCAATTTGTGCCAGTAATCAGAAAAACATTTTAAATCTTTATATTTTTGCCAAGAAGAGTGATTGATTGATTGCTATTTTGATATTGATTGATTGACTATATTGATTGATTACAGTGTTATTAGTTTATTAAGTTAAATATGCATGTTAAAAGTTATGGGGATTACTGAAATTCTAAGAGGAGGATATAGGATTTCCAAACCAATAGATGCAGGTACACACTACCCAAAGGCACTATTGAATTGGATAAGATTAGATATTATTATTCATTAAAATAGATTTTAAGGCAAAGATTATTATTTGGGATAAAGAGTCAATGTTTAGTGGTAAGTGATACAATTAACTGGGAAAATGTAATAACTCTAAATTTCTAATTTCTTAATGGAGCTTCCCAGGGGGCACTAGTAGTAAAGAACCTGTCTGCCGATGAAGGTAGATGTAAGAGACATAGGTTCGAGCCCTGGGTCGGGCAGATTCCCTGGAGGAGGGCATGGCAACCCACTCCAGTATTCTTCCTTGGAGAATACCATGGACAGAGGAGCCTGATGGGCTATGGTCCATAGGGTTGCAAAGAGTCGGACATGACTGAAGTGACTTCGCACACAAGCACTTAATAACATCGTCTCATAATAACAAAGCAAAAACTCATGGTTTTCCAGAAGAAACTGAAGATTCTAATGAATTCATAATCATATTGAAAGATATTAATACACTTTTTAAAGTAACTCATTGATCAGATTATCAAAAAATCATTAAGGACAGGGAGGATTTGAACAAAGGTTTGATCTGATGGACATATATAGAGCACTATTCTCAAAATATATAACACATTATTTTCAAAATATATAAAATAGGACATATGTAAAAATTTACCTTGCACCAGGTCATAATAAAGGTCAGAGTTGGCATCATGTAGATTAAATTCTTTGATCACAGACACTCATATAATCTTGTTATATACAGCGTGTTACATTATATAATAATAGGGTGTATTTTCAAGGAAACCAGAATTAAAAGAGACGCATGTACCCCCGTGTTCATTGCAGCACTGTTTACAATAGCTAGGACAAGGCAGATGAATGGATAAGAAAGCTGTGGTACATATACACAATGGACTATTACTCAGCTATTAGAAAGAATGCATTTGAATCAGTTCTAATGAGGTGGATGAAACTGGAGCCTATTCTACAGAGTGAATTAAGTCAGAAAGAAAAACACCAATACAGTATATTAAGGCATATATATGAAATTTAGAAAGATGGTAACAATGACCCTATATGCGAGACAGCAAAAGAGACACAGATATAAAGAACAGACTTTTGGACTCTGTGGGAGAAGGTGAGGATGAGATGATTTGAGAGAATAGCATTGAAATATGTATATTACTATATGTGAAATAGATGACCAGTCCAAGTTCGATGCATGAAACAGGGTACTCAAAGCCAGTGCACTGGGACAACCCTGAGGGATGGGACAGGAAGGGAGGTGGGAGGGGGGTTTAGGATGGGGGACACATGTACACCCATGGCTGATTCATATCAATGTATATGTATGGTAAAAACCACTACAATATTGTGAAATAATTAGCCCTCAACTAAAAATGAATAAATTAATTTAAAAAATAATAGGGTATATTTTGTTATATCTGAGTAAAGGAAGATTAACAATAAATGAGTTAATTTTCAGTTTAGGAAGTTAGAGGAAATAAAAATAAATAAACCCCCAGAAATTAGAAGAAGAGAAATAATAAAAAATAAGAATAGAATCAATGAAATAGTAGACCAAGTTATTATCAGTAGAATTACCAAAACCAAAGTTTGGTTCTTCATAAAGAACAATAAAGTACCCAGATTATTGACAAGCCTGACCAGGGCAAATGAATAATATTAGGCATGAAAAGGGGTTAATATGATAAAGCAGATTAAAATGATATAGCTGCAGCAGATTAAAATGATAAAGTCTCTTTTTCTTTCCTCTCAAGATACTAGGAATCTCAAGTAAAATTAGCATTTTTCAAGATAGGTATTACTTAAAAACATGACTGAAGAAGGGATTGAAAACCTTAAGAACTGTATATTATTAAAAATTTTATTCAGTAGTTTAAAATATATTTATTCACCTATTGAAATGCATTAATATATTCTTTTGAACTATGGTGTTGGAGAAGACTCTTTAGAGTCCCTTGGACTGCAAGGAGATCCAACCAGTCCATCCTAAAGGAAATCAGTCCTGGGTGTTCATTGGAAGGATTGATGTTGAAGCTGAAACTCCAATACTTTGGCCACCTGACGCGAAGAGCTGACTCATTTGAAAAGACCCTGATGCTGGGACAGATTGAGGGCAGGAGGAGAAGGGGATGGCAGAGGATGAGATGGTTGGATGGCATCACTGACTCAGTGGACATGAGTTTGAGTAAACTCCGGGAGTTGGTGATGGACAAGGAGGCCTGGTGTGCTGTGGTTCATGGGGTTGCAAAGAATTGGACATGACTGAGTGACTGAACTGAACTGAATATAGTTTTCCTCACAGATAAATGAAGAGAAATGTGATCATCTCAACAGATGCATAAAAGTATTTAAGAATTCAAACCTATTGTCTTTCTCTGTCTTGATTTTTGTCTTCAGCTCTGCAAACCAGGACTAACGGCCAGGTAAAGAATATCAAAACCTGGAAATAAATATGTAATCATTAATTAAGAAATACTAAAAGCTCTTCCTTCAAAATTAAGAATAGGCCAGAGTTATCTCTTGTGATCAATGTTTTATCAGAAGTTGCATCAAATGTAATAAATCAGGAAGACAGGTCAAAGGTGAAGGCTTTACAGTGCAAGAAATAAGTTTAGTTCAGGTCAGTTGCTCAGTCGTGTCCGACTCTTTGCAACCCCATGGACTGCAGCACGCCAGGCCTCCCTGTCCATCACCAACTCCCAGAGTTTACTCAAACTCATGTCCACTGAGTCAGTGGTACCATCCATCTCATCCTCTGTCATCCCCTTCTCCTCCCGCCTTCAATCTTTCTCAGCATCAGGATCTTTTCAAAAGAGTCAGTTCTTCACATCAGGTAGCCAAAGTATTGGAATTTCAGCTTCAGCATCAGTCCTTCCAAAGAATATATAGGACTGATTTCCTTTAGGATGGACTGGTTGGATCTCCTTGCAAGAAATAAACTTAGTTATAAAATTTATGGTTATCAGAGGGGAAAGAGGCCAGGATAATTAGAAATTTGGGATTGACAGATATACAATACTATATATAAAATAGATAACCAACAAGGACCTACTGCACAGCACAGGAAACTGTATTTAATATCTTGTAATAATGTACAAGGGAAAAGAATCTAAGACTGTGTATGTGGTGGATGTATGCATATATACATATATATATATATGTGTGTTCATATGTATGTTGGCTTTCAGGTGGCTCAGTGGTAAAGGATTTGCCTGTTAGTGCAGGAGACGCAGGTTCAGCCCCTGAGTGGGGAAGATCCCCTGGAGAAGGATATGGCAACCCATTCCAGTGTTCTTGCCTGGGAGATCCCATGGGCAGAGGAGCCTGGCAGACTGCAGCCTATGGGGTTGTGAAAGAGTTGGATTTGATTTAGCGACTGAAACAACAACACAACAAATATATCTATGTATGTATTACTGAATCAGTTTGCTGTACACCTGAAACATTGTCAATCAACTTGGTGCCATGTATGCTTATTCGAGAGTCAGTCATGTCCAACTCTTTGCAACCACATGGACTGGTAGCCTGCCAGGCTCCTCTGTCCATGGGGATTCTCCAGGCAAGAATGCTGGGATGGGTTGCCATGCCCTCCTCCAGGGGAGTTTCCCAACCCAAGGGTCGAACTAGGTGACCCTCATTGGAGGCAGATTCTTTACCATCTGAGCCAGCAGTGAAGCCCAAGAATACTGGAGTGGGTAGCCTATCCCTTCTCCAGGAGAACTTCCCAACCCAGGAATCGAACTGGGGTCTGCATTGCAGGAAGATTCTTTACCAGGCTAGATACCAGGGAAGCCCCAACTCTACTTCAATTAAAAAAAAATTAAGTAGGGTTAGCTTACAGATCACTTAAAAAAAGAAATAAACTTAGTTATAAACATTGTGATTTTCTAATTAAAAATATTATTAGAATTAATGAGGAAGTTCTTCCAGATTGCTGGATAGAAGATCAGTATACAAAGGCCAATTTCCTATTTATTCATCAGCCACATGTTAATATAAATAGAACAATATATACCACTTA
The DNA here is from genome assembly GCA_007570785.1 of Antilocapra americana. NCBI lineage: Eukaryota > Metazoa > Chordata > Mammalia > Artiodactyla > Antilocapridae > Antilocapra > Antilocapra americana. The sequence continues at coordinate 4,583,465 of ML663575.1, read as the reverse complement.
GAAAGCAGAGTCAATGACCCCACTGGGGTACTGGCCTTCTCTGATGAGGCACCTTCTTGCCCAGGTGTGGTAATCGATCCTTGTACACGTTGATGTCCATTCTCACCAGAGTCCCTTTCTCAGCTGCTTGGCTTCATAGTTTTCTGACTAAAAGAAAATTAAAAAGAAAAAATTTAAATCCAATTTCTGCAATGTCTTCAGCTCTTTCTAGAGATCTATGACTTTTCCAGTACACTCTTTAGGAGGCAAGACTATAATAGCCAAGGCAGTAGTTTTGTGGATGAAAATATGAAGCCCATAGCCACAGAAATGTTCATTCCTGGAGACAAGACAATTCCCAGTCCTGTCCAGCACGGTAGCCAAGGGCCACAGGCAGCCAGTCAAGCCCTTGCATGTGGACTGAGGTGTCCGAGTGGAAAACGGCCACCAGATTTTAAAGACTTCATTCAAAGGAGTGAGAATATCTCCTTAATAATTTTTCATTGACTAATGTGTTGTAAAGGTAATACTTCTGATATGCTGGGTTACTTAAAATGAATTACTAAGATTAATTTCCCTTTTTCCTTTCTTAAGTGGATTCTCGAAAAATTGTTGCATGTGTGGCTTGCATTCATTTGTTTTTTTTTCTGTTGGTTTGGTCAGCACTGTTCTAGGCTTCTGAGTCTTCCTGCTTCTGTGGTTTAGGGGTAGTGCTTTCTTTTCTCTCAGGCTTTTTTTTTAAATTCTCTTTTTAAAATAGGGATGATGAGTATCTCCTGTATCTTAGACATTTGAGAACATTCAATGGGGGAAACCCATTTTCCAAACGAGTACTTGATAAATGGTAAAGGTTTATCCTTGCACCAAATGGTTTTGTTTGTTTTTGTTCCGGAGCACAGCATAGACTGAGAATGAGGGGGAGAAAATAAGTCCTGAAGAATACTGACCACATAGCTGGCATCTTGCCTGTTTATCAGAGGCAGGGATCAGAACCAGTCTCTTGGTCAAGTTTCCCTATTTCTCTTCTTTACAAGCTACTTTTAGAGAGAATTCTGTGTGTCTGACATCTTTTTAACCCACCAGGGTTGTATAGACCCTGTTGGTAAAAATGACCACACAAGCTGGAACCATGCCAAGCAATGTTTACACTCGATGAGAAAAATAATGGTGGTTTTGTGATCTTTGAAGTTTTTTGTCACATCATGAAAATCTATCTTACTCTTGGTTTTAAATGGATAGTGAAATGAATGGTAAAGCTAGTATTTATTTACTGTACCTAACTAAAAATATTAGAAATACCAAGAATTAAAGGATTTCTTTGTACTTTACAAAGAAACTTATGGGGAGTAGTTGAAATAGTGTTTACAATGCAGGCTGAGCATCTTTTACATGTCTTGGTGAGCTGTCCCACCACGTTCTGAGTTTGGGTTGGCCCCTAGCATTTTATCTTCTGTGTGTTCAGTGTCTCAAGGCATCTCCAGGAGTCCCTTTCATGTAAAGCTTTGAGCTGGCCTCACTGCCTGCAGGACGCCCCCATCCTTTTTGTCATGACCACCATCTCCATTTGTGCTCCTAAGTTTGCCTTCCCTGGTTCCTCTGGCTGCCTCCATTGAGTCCCTCCAACCTCACGGGTATCAGCATCTCTTCACTCGGCTGGTCGTTGTCTCCTTCAGCTCCATTGCTCCAGGGGTCACATCTCCCTTCCAGAATTACCGCTTGCCATTTCTTTGCTGCACTCTCATCTTGCCGGCCAGGTCCTTCTTTTGGTTCCTCATCTTGCAGAATGTCACATGGGTTTCTCACTGGAGGACAGGAGCGGCACTGCTGCACAGTTGCTGGTCTGCTGGTGGCTGAGTCACCGATGCCCCGGTGGTGGTGAGCTCTGAAAATCCTGATGTGCTGGCCGCCAGTCACCGCGTGTGTGTTACTTACCTGCTGATTGTGGACTGAAGAGTTAGCAGTAAGTTTCTGCTTTCAGCAACTCCTCACGGCTAATAAGGGCTTCCTTGGTGGCTCAGATGGTAAAGAATCTGCCTGCAATGTGGGAGACCTGGGTTCCATCCCTGGGTCGGGAAGATCCCCTGGAGAAGGGAATGGCTATCCACTCTAGTATTCTTGCCTGGAGAATTCCATGGACAGAGGAGCCTGGAAGGCTATAGTCCATGGGGTTGCAAAGAGTCGGACATGACTGAGCAACTTTTTCACCTTCATGGCTAATGTGTATTGGGCTTCCCTGGTGGCTCAGTGGTAAAGAATCTGCCTGCCAATACAGGAGATGCCAGTGTGATCAATCACTGGGTGGGGAAGATCGCATGGAGAAGTGAATGGCAACCTATTCCGATATCCTTGCCTGGGAAATCCCATGAACAGAGGAGCCTGGTGGGCTACAGTCTATGGGGTCACAAAAGAGACACGACTTAGTGACTAAATAAAAGCAACAGTGCCGTATTGTCTTACATGGCTAATACATATCTTCATAACAAAAATCTGAACCGTGTTCTTGAGTAACAAGCATTATTCAGCTAAACCATGACACCTAGAATTCATGCCTGAGAACTGTACAGAGCGAGGACTCTCTGTTCCTGGCATGCTTGGAAGGTTATTCCTCAGGGGAGAAACATACTGTGCCCTTGATCCTTGCCTCTTGTCCCTTGTCTGATGTGAAAGGCTGCCTTTCCTATTTATAGTTCTCAGACCTTGACTTGTGGACATACCAGGTGTGCAGGGGGGATGTACAAGGGTTGGAGATCATTAAGTCATTTGACAACTATGTTCTCTGTGTCTGCCTGTGCTGGGCATTGTGTCAGGCACTGGCATGTTTGCTGGCAACGGAAAATGCCTTAAATTGCTCTCATTTTTGGTTTTTGGCAGCTAACTTCCTAGCATATTTTCCAAACCACCACTTATACCATTTGCACTAGGTTTTAAAGTGACTTCTTCCTGGCCCAGCTTCTTGCTGTCTTCATGCAGGAATACCCACGCTGAGGGAGCATTGCGTTCCTGAGATGGGGGTGTGGTCTCGGCCTACCACATGGGACCGTCCCCCTTCTAAATCTAGCAATTGACTAATAGAAGCAGTCTCAACTTGCATAGTTGATGGTTAATTATTTAATGCATGTGTCACCCAAGCACATTTCTTAGCATCTTCTTTCTTGTGTTTTTAATGGAGCTGGGAATTAGGGCTACCACACTCCAAAGGGTATATGACGGTTTGTTCAGAATCAAATGTCTTTGCCCTTAGGGTTAAATTCCATGGAAAAACTTCTTCAACCAGAGGAGAGGTGTGGCCAGAGAGAGAGAGGTTTATGATCTTAGAGCTTTAAAAAAAATGTTTTAATCCTTTTGAGATTTTTCGCCATTAACTATATTAAGTAGTTTTGGCAAATAACATATTTGCTTAAGAAATCCAAAACACGTTTTATTAAACAGCTCTCTGGCTCCCAGTGGTAAGGAAACCAAATGCTTATTGAGCTAGAAGTGTGCCAGGAGATTTTGCATATCATAACATGCAATCCCTGTAAGAATTTTCTAGAATAGTACCCATTATCTGCTACTTACAGAGTTGAGGAATCTGAGACCCGGATAGGAAGATTAAGATGCCCTTCAGTGTTAGAGTTGAAGTTTTGAGTTTTGAGTTTGTCTGATTCTAGAGTCTAATGATTGTAAATGCCTGGTGTGCTGGCCACCGTCCTCTCCTCCTGGTCCCATTTCAGACATCGCTAATTGAGAATTGATCTGTTCTCCCTGCCTTATGCTGCAGGGCTTCCCTGGGGGCTCAGACAATAAGGAATCTGCCTGCGATGCAGGAGACCTGGGTTGCATCCCTGGGTGGGAAAGATCCCCTGAAGAAGGGAATGGCTACCCACTCCAGTATTCTTACCTGGAGAAT
>ML663575.1:4560779-4574115 GCA_007570785.1 Antilocapra americana | reverse complement strand
TGGTTTTGATTTGCATTTCTCTGATAATGAGTGATGGTGAGCATCTTTTCATGTGTTTGTTAGCCATTTTTATGTCTTCTTTGGAGAAATGTCTGTTGAGTTCTTTGGCCCACGTTTTGATTGGGTCGTTTATTTTTCTGGAATGGAGCGAAATGCAGCTAATAATAATTTTTAAAAATCTCTGTCTCTAGTTTTAGTTGAGGAACCTCTGTGCTGTTTTCCTTAGTGGCTATACCCATTCACATTCCTACCTATTGTGTATAAAGATTCCCTTTTCTCCACACCCTTGCCAACATTCTTTATTTGTAGACTTTAATTTTTTATTGGCATATAGTTGCTTTACAGTGTTGTATTAGCTTCTGCGTAAAATGGAGTGAATCCGCTCTCTCTCCATACCCCCCCCTTTTGGACTCCTCTCCCAACCCCTCACCCACCCGCTTAGGTGTCGACGACAGCCATCCTGACAGGTGTGAGGTGATAGCTGATTGCGGTCTGACTTATATTTCTGATGATTAGCAATGTTGGATATCTTTTCATGTACCTGTTGGCCATCTGTATGTCTTTGGAAATATATCTGTTCAGGTCTTCTGCCCATTTTTAAAAATCAGGGTGTTTGTTTTTTTGATGTTGAGTTTTATGATAGTTTCGATATTAACCCCTTGTCAGTCATGCCATTTGCATTTTTTTTTCCCGTTCAGTAGGTTGTCTTTTGCTTTGTGAATGGTTTCCTTTGCTGTTTCAAACCTTTAAAGTTTAATCAGGTCCTACTTGTTTATTTTGCTTTTGTTTCTTTTGCCTTAGAAGACAGATCCAAAAAATACTGTTACATTTTATGTCAAAGAGTGTTCTTCCCATGTTTTTATTTAGGATTTTTATAGTATCTGATATTATATTTAGGTCTTTAATCCATTTTGAGTTTATTTTTATATATGGTATTAGAGACTGTTTTATTTTCATTCTTTTAAATGTAGCTGTCCAGTTTTCCCAGCACCACTTATTGAAGAGACTGTCTTTTCCCCATTGTATATCCTTTCTTCCTTTGCTGTAAATTAATTGACAATAAGTGTGTGAATTTATTTCTGGGCTCTTTATTCTGTTCTACTGACCTATGTGTTTGTTTTTGTGCCAGGACCATGCTGTTTTGATGACTATAGCTTTGTAGTATAATATGAATTCAAGGAGTGTGATACCAGAAATTCTGCTTCTGTCTGTTTATCAAAGAAAATGCTAATTCAAAAAGATACACACACCTCAATGTTCATAACAGCATTATTTACAATTGCCAAAATATGGATGCAACCTAAATATCTATCAACAGATGAATGGTTAAAGAAGACATGGTCTATATATACAATGGAATAGTTCTCAGCCATAAAAAAGAATGAAATTCTTCCATTTGTAGCAATGTGGATAGATTTGGAGGGTATTATGCTCAGTGAAATGAGTCAGACAGAGAAAGACAAATAGCTATATGTTATCTTTTATATGTGGAATACAAAAATAAAATGAATGAATGAAAATAGCAAAGCAGAAACAGATTCACGGATACAGAGAACAAATTAGTGGTTACCAGTGGGGAAACAGGGAAGGAAACAGGTAGGGGTATGGGATTAAGAGGCACAAAGTATAATATATTACATAAGTAAGCTACAAGGTTATATTATACTGCACAGGGAACATAGCCAATATTTTATAATAATTTTGAATGGATTTTATAATCTATAGAAAATATTGAATCACTGTTGTACATCCAAAACTAATATTGTGAGTCAACTCTACAATACTGAAAAATACTCCTGCAAAGGTTTGTGAGAATGAAAATTGCTGTGTATAAATTGCTTAGAAGACTATCTGGTGCATGATAATGGCCATAGAAGTATTTACTATTAATTATTAAACTGTAGCATCTACAGAAGAAACAGTGCATCTACTCTTTCCCATAAGTAGTAAATGCCTTTGATTCATGGGGTGGGAATCCATGGGCAACATTATTTGTTTCTAAGGAATAGAAGTTCACCAGCTCTCCTTAACCCAACAAGCTCTCCTTCCTGGTGTGTCTGTATCTCCTCTCATGAGCACCCCATAGAGTAGGTGATGTCTGTATCATCCCTCCTTTGAGGGGTCTCAGGGAAGGTGAGTGGGTTATTCCTGGTGACCCATCAGATTAACCTTTGTTGTCTTTTAGCAGCTACTGCTGTTGGGACCAGCTCATCTGGATGGTGGGGAAGTGCTTTCTTTAGGGTGACAGTGCCTGGGTGCCCTGCCCTTGCCCTCCAGGGCCTGTGCCCAGGTGGAAACAGAATGATGGCCAACCACATTGGGAGTGTTGTTGAGGAAGGAGAGTGGACCTGTGGACCTCCATTGGTATCTGTCTAGCCTGTTCCTTTTTATCCATATCCTCTCCACGTGGCCCAAAGCATAGGTGAGGAGGAAAAGCATGGTACCATCAAATGGGTTCAGTGCTTCAGTTCATGCCGAGATGTCTCCACTAACCAGCCTGTGGCCTCGGGCAAGTAATTCTCCTTCCAGGGTTTTATTTAATTTTCTAAAGATGATAGGATCTGCAATAACGTTGCAGCCATGAGCCTCATGTGGCTATAGAGCCTTTGAAATATGACTCGTCCAACTAAGGTGTACACCATGTGTACAAGACACAATGGGTTTTGAGGGCTAAGTACAAGAGTGAAAATGAAAGTGTTAGTTGCTCAGTCATGTCCAACTCTTTGTGACCCCATGGACTGTTGCTCACCAGGTTCTTCTCCAGGCAGGCATACTGGCGTAGGTAGCCATTCCCTTCTCCAGGGGATCTTCCTGAACCAGGGATGGAACCTGAGTCTCCTGCATTGCAGGCAGATTCTTTACTGTCTGAGCCACCAGAAAAGCCCTAAGTATGATAAGAGAGTGTAAAATAGTTCACTGATAATTTTTATCCATAATGTTCAGGCATTAAAAGGATTGAAGCACTGAGACTTCTCTGGTGGCCAAGTGGCTAAAACTCCGAGCTCCCATTGCAGGGGGGCCTGGGTTCCATCCCTGGTTAGGGAACGAGATCCTGATGCCATAACTGAAGAGACCATGTGCTGCAGCTAAGACCTGGAGCAGCCAAATATATGTATGTATATGTAAAAGAAATGAAGTACTGATACTGATTCAACATGGATGAATCTTGAAAACATTAAGTTAAAGAAGCTGGTCCCCAAAGACCACATGGTTTGTGATCGCAGTGACATAAAATGTCCAGAAGAGACAAATCCATGAGGACAGAAAGAGGATGAGTGGCTGCTAGTGGGCAAGGGGCGGGTGGAGAGTGCCCGCTAATGGTTGTCTTTTTGGGGTGATGAAAAGATTCAAAAATTAGATGATGATGATTGCAGAACTCTGTAAACATATGAAAAACCATTGAATTGTGCACTCTAAATGGTTGAATTTTATGGTAGATAAGTTGTTATCTCAATAAAGGTGATGAAATAGATTCTATACTTATTACATGGTGAAATGATAATATTTTGGATATATCAGGTTAAGTAAAACGTGATTAAAATGAATTCCACCTGCCATGATTTACTGTTTTAATGTGTCTGCAAGAAAATGTGAAATTGCATACGTGGCCCACAGTGTATTTCTGTTGGACTGCATTGCGCTCACATTCTCAAAGGACCTTCCTGGTTCCAAAATTATATTCTTCCACGAAACCCTCTCTGGTTTGGACTTCTGATGAGTCATCTAGTACCGTGGCTCAAACCCAACTTGGATCTTTTTTTAAACTGTTTGCAAAAATAGATTTTTAGAGAGAAACCCTGGAAGGAGACAGAGAGTCACATAAGGTGAGCCAGAGAGCTGGGCTGACACTTTCTCCTGCCCCCACGAGCCTTCCAGGGCCATCTGTAACCCTGGACAGGGCTGTTTAAAAAAATTTACAATCTGAGCTTCAACGGTGGTTTCCTCAATCGATCCTCCTCTTGGAAAATTGACTCCAGGACCGCTGCTGCCCAGAGGGAAAAGGCAGTAAATCCCTGGCTGTCAGAACGGCTCAAGAGTTGCCTGGCCGAGCCTGTGTACCTGAATTCCTGGAGTCCTTATGGCCCAGCCGGAGACCATGAGAGCATCCTGTATCCCGTAAAAGACTCAGTGACAAAGCCGGGACCTTGGCCTCCAGTCTTACCTCCAGGGAGGGCTGAGGACCATCTGGGGAAGTGTCTTTTTCTCTTAGTAGTGATTGATTCCTTGAAGGATTCATAGAAGGCACCTTCTCTCTCCTGCCTTTCACTGGGTGTCTTAGTTACTGCGCTTGGTGGAGAGACCTGGCTCCTGCCAGAACTGGAAGTATCAGGGCACAAATGCTCCTGGACATGCCTGGTATTTCCCCTGTGGGCTGAGGCTTCCCCTTTTGCTCCTTGAGGGACCTCTTTAAGACTGGCAGAGTTGCTGAGCCCTGCGGCCACAGCCACTGTCTGCAGGCTCTGTGTAAGTGTAGGTCTTTGTTGGGAGGGATGCCTGAAACACCTTGCCTGTCTTTTCACCTGTTTGCATTTAAACCAGAGGTGCCATTGTTCAGTTTTAAGCTCCTGGAGGCTGGCACCCCTGGGCCCCCTGTTCCCACCAGCTGTTACCGCAGATCCTCTGATGGACTGCTTCCTGTGCCCTGAGCTCTTCCGCCCCTTTCAAAGTCTGGGCAGGGGCCGAGGGGAGTGAAGGCCTTCTGTAAAAGCCCCTTTTAACATTTCTGTAGGGAATAAGGCAAAAGGAAACTTCTTTAGTTCCTGTGCTTCTTTTCAATTAATTGAGTTCCCAGAGAAAACAGTAATTGGAACCATCATGATGAGGGAGATAGGAGAGGGAACAGTTTCCTGTAGCTTTTCCACTAAGTCTGAGCTTTCCAGAGAGCTCAGCAGAGGAATAAACAGACCCAGGCTCCTTGGGAGCTTGTTCAGGGTGGGGCGGGGTGTGTGTGGGGGGGGTGGTGGAGGGGGTGGGGAGGCCGGGGGTGTGTGTGTGTGGAGGGGGCAGGGGATAAAGCTGGGGAGCAAAGAAGTATTCATAGGCTGCGGGACCCTCAGTACACTAAGGTGGAGGCTCTGTCTCATCCCGGCAGTAATTCACCAAAGAAATCCTGTTCCTCTAGATTTAACATCAATGCAGGAATGAGACCTGTTTTGTAATTGAATTCGAGTCAGGTGTGTTCTCCTGTCCTGGTCATATCCAGAGGAGGCCTTGGAAATATTGCTGTTCAGAGACAACTGGCCTCTGAGCCAAGTGATTTCCTGCCACTCCCCTCCCCCCAAAACCCCCCTTCCCATCCCCACTCCCACCCCTCTCCCAGAGCACGCTTTGCTGATACAGCTTTGCTACTGAGGGGAAGCCCTCCAGGCCCCTGTGGCGAGAACAGAAGTCAGACCTTGGTTCTGGAAGATGAAGTGAAACAAGGGTGCAACTTGGGAGGTGCTGAACATACTGGTTCCCACACGCGATGTCACGGGTCCTGGTTCTGGAAGGGACACTGATCAGAGGCTGTCTTCTTAATGATGGTGATTATGGTGCACTCAGCCACAGTGAGCGGGCGCCACGGTGAGAGTAGCATGCCACCTGAGGCCTTTTAGGTGCAGTAGATATGTTGCAGGAAGGGGGACCCCTTCCAGGGCCTGAAACTGGGCTCTTGTCTAACATTCGGAAATGAATTGTCCATGGAGACACATGTACTGACAAAGCAAGAGATTTTATTGGGAAAGGGCACCCGGGTAGAGAGCAGTAGGGTAAGGGAACCCAGGAGAACTCTGCCACGTGGCTCACAGTCTCAGGTTTTATGGTGATGGGAATTAGTTTCCGGGTGGTCTTTGGCCAATCATTCTAATTCATTCTTTCCTGGTGGCGCACGCATTGCTCAGCCAAGATGGATGCCGGCGAGAGGGATTCTGGGAAGTGGACCGACATACAGTGTTTCCTTTAGACCTTTCCCGAACTCTTCTGGTTGGTGGTGGCTTATTAGTTCGTATTCCTTATCAGGATCTCCTGTCATAAAACAACTCATGCAAATGGTTACCATGGTGCCTGGCCATGGGCGGTTTCAATCAGTGTGCTTCCCTTAACAGATATGGTCTTGGAAGCAGAGCACGGCTGAGTGGCAAGACCCAGCCAAGGTGTTAGACCGCACATGGCCCCAGACTGGCCCCTCTGGAAGGGTTCCCTGGAAACATAGATCTTGGCCCTGTTGCAATAATCTTTCTTTTTGTCACTCACTTTTTATCACAGATGTTATAAAGGGGATGCCTTGAATAATCATGTACCTTTAGGACCTTCTGCAACATTATTTTCCCCTCAATGTTTTATATGAAAATGTCCACCCATACAGAAACATGGAATTAACTGCAGTGAACACTGAGATACCCATCTCTTAGATTTCCCTTTTAACTTATTTTTTAAGATTTTTTTTTGATGTGGACCATGTTTTAGTCTTTATTGAATTTGTTACAGTATTGCTTCTGTTTTATGTTTTCGGATTTTTTGGCTGTGAGGCATGTGGGATCTTAGATCCTCCATCAGGGACTGAACCCTCACTCCCTTCATTGGCAGGTGAAGTCTTAACCACTGAACTGCCTGGAAAGTCCCCCCTTTAATGTTTTGCTATACGGTATGGCCAACCTGGATAACATATTGAAAAGTAGAGACATTACTTTGCCAACAAAGGTCCATCTAGTCAAGGCTATGGTTTTTCCCGTAGTCATGTATGGGTGTGAGAGTTGGACAGTGAAAAAGGCTGAGCGCTGAAGAATTGAGGCTTTTGAACTGTGGTGTTAGAAAAGACTCTTGAGAGTCCCTTGAGCTGCAAGGGGATCCAACAAGTCCATCCTAAAGGAGATCAGTCCTGGGTGTTCATTGGAAGGACTGATGCTGAAGCTGAAACTGCAATACTTTGGCCACCTCATGTGAAGAGTTGACTCATTGGAAAAGACCCTGATGCTGGGAAGGACTGGGGCCAGGAGGAGAAGGGGATGACAAAGCATGAGATGGCTGGATGGCGTCACCGACTTGATGGACATGGGTTTGGGTGGACTCCGGAAGTTGGTGATGGACAGGGAAGCCTGGCATGCTGTGGTTCATGAGGTCGCAAAGAGTCGGACACGACTGAGCGACTGAACTGAACTGAACTGAACTTATTTGCAACATTTTTTTTGGAACACAGTAAAATTTCAGCATGATTTTCACATCATATTTTACTTGTATCAAACCAGCCCTGTCCCTCCTGTGTCTCTGATGGAAACCTCAGGGGGAAGCTTATACAAAACAGCCTCTCAGTGAAGCTGAGGAAAGACTCCTGAGCTTTAGGAGGTGAAGGTGAAGGAAGGATTCCTGGCATGGAAACTACCAGGCAGAGTTGCCAGGCCAAGTTCTGCTGCTAAAAAGCCAGATAGCATCTCAGATCTTTGTCTTGCCAGTTAAGTCCTCAGGCCCTCCAGGTGCTGAAGACCTGTACCAGGCACTGCCTGCAGGGTGCCTTTGGGCAAGTTGCTTGCCTAGGGTCCAAGTGATGGGTTTCTCACTGGGGAAGTGGGAGTGAGGGCATACACCTCCCAAGGGTGCCGGCAGATGAGTGAGGTGCTGAGATACGAGGCGAGAGCTGCAAGTGGCACCTGGCAGGAGGTGGGCCCTCTCAGGAATGTGAGCCTCCTGAGTCCAGTCCATGTGCCCCTCTGTCTGGCGCCTCGTGCCTAGTGCTCAGGGAGGTCCATTTGTTATGCTGCTGAAGTTACACCTCTGTGATATTTAGAAATAGTAGCAAGAGTGGTAGTGATTGTAAGGTTAAGGAAACCTGAACCAAAGACAGAATGAACCAGAGATTTTAAAATGTCCTTGGTTTCAGCTAGGGCATCCTTGGTAGGCATTTGTTAAAAGCGCCAGTACGTCTTTGCTTCTGGAGAGGAGAATGTTTCAGCTTATTGCTTCCCATAAAAGATGGGCGAGGAACCCTTCAGAAAGTCTGAGGGCACCCAGGCCCAGTTACCTGACCATGGAGGACACGGGGCCGGATCTCTTCCTGCCCGAATTAGGTAACTACCCTGGCCTGGACGGACACGCTCCTCTTACTCAGTGAGTCCTCGCTGCTGATTGTCTGGCAGCGGTGACAGCTCACATCTGTCATCAGAAAGGGTGAGATGCCCTCGCATCGGAGAGGCAGTGTTTCTATTTGAAAACCCCATCAGGGTGGCCCTGGAGCTGCAAGGAGAGGCTTTCCAAGCGCCTCGGAGACCCCGCCCCCTCCCGGGACTCATCACGGGCTTCGGCTGCTCATAAACCAGGTGACAAGGTTCACAGTGCCTTCTGTGGCTTCGCTAAGTGCTTCTGAGGAGGAGAAGCCTCTCAGAGGGATGGGCGTTTATACTGGAACTCCTTATCTTTTTCCATCCTTCTCTATTCAGTTTGCAGCTGAGGGATGCTCGGGCGGGCTGTCAGGCTGCCATGCATGACCAGGGACAAGGGGATGTGTGGGAACATGCCAAGTGCTGTCACTCATGCTGCTGGGTGGTGATGTGATCTGATGAGTCCTGGATCGCTGAGGAGGAGACACTGGAGTTTTCCCTGTTATTTAAAAAAATTTGGGGACAATTTTTAAAGGTTGCTCTCCATTTGTAGTTATTACAGAATCTTGGCTGTGTTCTCCATGTTGTACTATCCATCCTCGAGCCTGTCTTCTACCCAGTGGTTTGTACTGCAGGAGGTACAAGCTACTGGGTGTAACATAGGCTCGCTGCCTTTATTAAAAAGCTTTGTGCATCCAGGTAGACTGGTATTTAGGGGCTTCCCTGATGGCTCAGTGGGAAAGAATCCGCCGGTAATTTAGGAGCTGCAGGAGACGAGGGTTTGATCCCGGGGTTGGGAAGATCCCCTGGAGGAGGGCTTGGCAACCCGCTCCAGTGTTCATGCCTGGAGAATCCCACGGACAGAGGAGCCTGGTGCGCTACAGTCCATAGAGTCACATGGAGTTGGACGTAACTGAAGTGCCTTAGCACAGCACAGCACAGGCTGGTATTTGGGACAGATCACGTGTGTGTAAGGTCAGCTTCTAGGAAAAGGTTCATGCCCATGAGGCTGCCTGGGCAGGAAAGTTGTAGAGCCAGAATTTAAACCAAAGTCTGATGTTTCTTAGGACAATTCTTTTATCTTAACACAAGATTTAATCTGATACATCAGTCATGTGTGTAAAACATAGAAGACAATTCAAGATGCCTAAGGCATTGTGGAATTTCTTGGAGGCTGTGTCTGTAGGTAGGCTGGAATGATCAATGGACTGGTTATATCACCAGGGCGGATGGAGGAGGGCAGCTTCCTTCCCTCCCCTTTCCCCTTCCTTATATGAGTTCATAATTCAGAAAGAGATGGGCATGGCCCTTGGTTCCCAGAATCCCTTGCTTCATCACCCCATCTCAGTGTGTGTGTGTATATATTTCCTTTTATTGACCACCTCTCCCTTGTCCCCTCCTTCCTTCACTCTTAGAAACAATGGAAGAGGACTTGTACTTTTTTGTTTTCCTCCTGGCTCGCTGACAGAGAATTACTGGCCTTGGCTGGTGGCATCTCTCAGGCTTTGGAAGAGGGACTGGCCAAAGGGAGAGACAGAGGGGCATGCACGGATCAGCAGAAATCCACTGTGAGGAATTCACTGTGTGGGAGCTTGGGAGGGGCTGCTATTGGGCTGAAATGACAGAAGCGAAGGTTTCCTTGCTAAGGCAGAAAGTGGTGGCTTGGAAGGCTGGAAGTTGGTGTGGGTCAGCCTGTCCCCGGCTGGCCATTTGGGGGCTCCCTCCCTTGTTTCCCCAGTCCTGTTGGGAGATCTCTGACTTGGGAGAGAACCCTGGGGGTGTGGATGCTCCCTTCATTTCAGCTCAACCTTGCTGTTTGCCTCTGGCGAGCATCAGTTTCTGGCTTGGAAAGATGTGAGCAGTGGGCCAAAGTGTAGGAAAATGTGAGAACTCGGTGGCTCTCCAGCTAAAAGAAACCCACACAGCCCCTCCCCTCTTTGGTCCAATCCTTTTGTTGTCAAGCGTCCAGAGGATATTTTAGTTCTGGCATCAAGTTCTGTGGTGAGAGAAGGGGGAGAAAAAGAAAACATCGTTAAAAAATCTACATGTGCCCCAGACCAATCACGGCTTCCCACTTGCTTTGAGAGAGACTGTTTGTAAGATGAGGTCAGGTTACCTTCAGTAGCTGACACACCTGAGTGGCCCTCGAGATTCCCCTTCTGCCCTCCTTCGGGTTGGAGTTGCATCTGCTGTGGGCAGTGCCACGTGGGTTCAGACTCCACTGTGGTGATGGTGTCACCTCAAGCCTGGACCACGTGTCTCTCTGGTTTGAGGTGGGCCCGGTAGGTGTTGTGGCCCACCTGAAAGTGCAACTCAGAATTTGGGGGAGTTCACGCTTCTGGGGAAACCCTCAGCCAGGGGGTATTGGGAGCCACAGCCCTTATCCTGCTGCGGGATGGTTTGGGGAGGAATCCCGGTGCATCTCTGAGCTTTCAGTGTGCTCTGCCCTCGATGCCATGACAGCAACTTCCATATCATCCCCCATGTAACCCCCCCCCCTTAAAGCTCCTGTTTCCCTTCCCTTCCATGCTTTCCATGCACCTTCACTCCACTGTCCTGGGATCCACTTCACAATAAACTACTTGGACTGAGTCTTTGTCTCATACATGGTTCTCAGAAAATGCAAACCAGGACACCTTCCAGAATGGCAAACCCTGCAGTTCAATTTAGTTGCTCAGTTGTGTCCGACTATTTACGACCCCATGGACTGCAGCATGCCAGGCTTCCCTGTCCATCGCCAACTCCTGGAGTTTACTCAGACTCATGTCCACTGAGTCGGTGATGCCATCCAACCATCTCATCCTCTGTTGGCCCCTTCTCCTCTGGCCTTCAATCTTTCCCAGCATCAGGGTCTTTTCAAATGAGTCAGTTCTTTGCATCAGGTGGCCATAGTATTAGAGTTTCAACTTCAGCATCAGTCCTTCCAATGAATATTCAGGACTGATCTCCTTTAGGATTGACTGGCTTGATCTCCTTGCTGTCCAAGGGATTCTGAAGAGTCTTCTCCAACAACACAGTTCAAAAGCATCAATTCTTCAATGCTCAGCTTTCTTTATAGTCTAACTCTCACATCTCACATGACTAATAGAAAGATGATAGCTTTGACTAGATGGACCTTTGCTGGCAAAGTAATGTCTCTGCTTTTTAATATGCCATCTAGGTTGGTCATAACGTTTCTTCAAAGGAGCAAGCATCTTTTAATTTCATGGTGGCAGTCACCATCTGCAGTGATTTTGGAGCCCGAGAAAACAAAGTCTGTCACTGTTTCCATTGTTTCCCCATCTATTTGCCATGAAGTGATGGGACCAGATGCCATGATCTTAGTTTTCTGAATGATGAGTTTTAAGCCAACCTTTTCACTTTCCTCTTTCACTTTCGTCAAGGGGCTCTTTAGTTCTTCTTTGCTTCCTGCCATAAGGGTGGTGTCATCTGCATATCTGAGGTTGTTGATATTTCTCCTGGCAATCTTGATTCCAGCTTGTGCTTCATTTAGCCCAGCATTTCTCATGATGTACTCTGCATACAAGTTAAATAAGCAGAGTGACGATATATAGCCTTGACATACTCCTTTTCCTATTTGGAACCAGTCTGATGTTTCATATCCAGTTCTAACTGTTGCTTCCTGACCTGCATACCTATTTCTCAAGAGGCAAGTCAGGTGGTCTGGTATACCTATCTCTTTAAGAATTTTCCAGTTTGTTGTGCTCTGCACAGTCAAAGACTTTGGTGTCAATAAAGCAGAAGTAGATGTTTTTCTGGAATTCTCTTGCTTTTTTGATGATCTGACAGATGCTGGCAATTTGATCTCTGGTTCCTCTGCCTTTTCTAAAGCCAGCTTGACCATCTGGAGGTTCACAGTTTATGTACTGTTGAAGTCTGGCTTGGAGAATTTTTAGCATTACTTTACTAGCATGTGAGATAAGTGCAATTGTGCGGTAGTTTGAGCATTCTTTGGCATTGCCCTCTTTGGAATTGGAATGAAAACTGACCTTTTCCAGTGCTGTGGCCATTGCTGAGTTTTCCAGATTTGCTGTCATTTTGAGTGCAACACTTTCATAGCATCATCTTTTAGGATTTGAAATAGCTCCACTGCAATTCCATAACCTCCACTAGCTTTGTTCGTAGTGATGCTTCCTAAGGCCCACTTGACTTCACATTCCAGGATGTCTGGCTCTAGGTGAGTGATCACACCATCGTGATTATCTGGGTTGTGAAGATCTTTTTTGTACAGTTCTTCTGTGTATTCTTGCCACCTCTTTTTAATATCTTCTGCTTCTGTTAGGTCCATATGATTTCTGTCCTTTATTGAGCCCATCTTGCATGAAATGTTCCCTTGGCATCTCTAAATTTCTTGAAGAGATCTCTAGTCTTTCTCATACTGTAATGTATATTTTGTTTATACTTACATTTAAGCCTTATATCTGATTTTGTGTTTCTAAACTTTTCTGTTTAAAAGAGGGACCTCAGCATTACCTAAACTTCAGCCCTCACAAAACCTGAATCCACCCCTAATTTTTATGTATCAAGAAACATAAATTTGAGGAAGAAAATAATGATATAGTAGTAATAGAGCAATGATAAAAATTTAATAAAAACAATAATAAACGTTTAATAATCAGTTTAGTTCAGTCAACTCAATCGTGTCCTACTCTTTGCGACCCCATGGACTGCCACAAGCCAGACCTCCCAGTCCATCGCCAACTCCCAAACTTTACTCAAACTCATGTCCATTGAGTCAGTGATACATGCAACCATCTCACTCTCTGTTGTCCCCCTCTTCCTGCCTTCAGTCTTTCCCAGCATTAGGGTCTTTTCAAATGAGTCAGTTCTCCGCATCAGGTGGCCAAAGTTTTGGAGTCTCAGCTTCAGCACCAGTCCTTCCAGTGAATAATCAGGACTGATTTCCTTTAGGATGGACTGGTTGGATCTCCTTGCTGTCCAAGGGGTTTATGTATCAAGAAACATAAATTTGAGGAAGAAAGTAAAGATTTAGAAATAGAACAATCATAAAGATTTAAAGAGTAATAATAAAGATTTAAGAATAGAACAATAATAAGAATAAAATAGAGCAACACATTTTACTAAAGTATTATGATTATTAATACTATTATGTTCTATTAGTACTAGGACAATGTGATTGAATATTTTAAAATGATATTTGAAGACACTAGTTTCATAGTTTTAGATTCAGCCAACTGAAAGTCAGTTTTTTTTTAAAAATTTTCTTTACTTTATTGTGTTGGTTTTGCCATACAATGACATGA